>QQSS02151070.1:0-15699 GCA_003687565.2 Craspedacusta sowerbii | reverse complement strand
CAAAGCAGGCTCGCAGTGCCCCTCATTGGAGCCTCAACAGCGGGTTATGCAAGCTAACTAACCGATTCTGCTGTCTGATACACTTATATAGTTAGATAAACTCAAAGCTTGGCCAATATTCCACGCATGATTACAGCTAAATTACTAGTTAAGCACCCTGTGCTCACTAGATTTTGGGAATTGAAAAAAATAATCAGATTTTTAAAAAACTCTGATTTAAATAAAAAAAAATCTGATTTAAATTAAAAAAATCAAAAAAATAAGATTTTCAAATCATGATTTTTTCCAACCCTGCCCTGGGCTAAGGCTTATCCTGAGTTTTGGGGTGACTTCAGCAATGTTTCTTTATTGGATTTAAAAGCTCCCTGGTGGTTTCTTGTTGGGTAGATCGCTTTTTTTTAGATGAACTCGTCTCCTTGGAGAAGAACTATTCAAAACTGCAAGCTGAGTTCAGTTCCTTGAAGCTTCTGAAAGAAAGCTTGAATGAAGAGAACCTGAGGCAGCGTGCAGATCAAGCCAAACTTCGAGGCCTTGTCAAGGAGCTTAAGGAGAAACTTGATGCAGTTAACGAAGAAAGGATCATGCAAGAAAAACTGGTGGGCATGTTTTCATTCCTTGTCATATGTGAATTTAATTGTCTGATGTTGACGATGCTGTTATTTGCCCGTGGATGTTGAGCTAGCATTTGTTTTTGCTCTAGTTCTTTTCAATGAACGGTACATTTTTTTTTGTGCGAAGCTGTATCTGTATCAAGGTTTCATGCCTTGTTCATACGGGTTGTAATAAGATAAGATTCTGATGTTCAAAATCGATTCTCCTACTAGCTTGAAAGCAAAAATGCTGAGTTAAGCAAAGCCTGCGAGAAGCAGTACAAGCTCGAGCAAGAACTTGCTTTTCATAAGCTGGAAGCCAAGTTCGACGAGTTCTGGCATTACCAGCCATATGCTCAACAGGAGGTATTGTTTCAGGCAAAGCCGTACCAGTTTGACAGTTCTTCACCATCGTTATTTCATTTGACGTGCTAAGTAATTATTATGAAGGCTTGTGATTTTATTTATTTATTGATTTATTTTATTTTTGCAGTTATTGGTACTTGGCTTATATGCCTTTAAGAAAAACTAAGGTTTGAAAGATGAGTCGGAACCACAACGAGTATATGTAAGCAGCGTTGTCGTTGAAATGCCTGGTTTACCCCTAAGGTTTACTGTTAGATTCAGCATGTTTAGAGCATCTGTATTGCGAGACATGGAAGTGCAAGTATCCTGGGAGTAAGTGGCTCTGCCAGTTGCTCAATTTCGGTATCCAGGGTGATATCAAGGAAATACATACAACCGGGCTGCTTCATTAAGTCAGCGTATAAGAATTTTGTGGGGACTTGAAAAAGTAGAAGCTTCTCCAAATTCCTTTGCTTAATTCAATCGCTGTAAAAGAAGCTTTTTTTTATCGTCTGGATGTGCTTTACGGGACTTGTATTCCGTTGACCTTGTGCGAGGGTGGTCTGGCCTGCAATCGCTGATTTTTTTTTGGCCGGATATTTTTCGACTTTAGGTAACCTGTGGGAGGAAGACATTTGGGTAACATGGCTATGTTACGCGTGCTTCCTAGGCTGCTATAAAACACGACTGATCATTTTCAGTATGAAATCCTCGGTTTCGATTTCATAATATATTTTTAGAGAGGTGGAACCTAAGTTTTTAAATTTAATTTTTCATTTCCCTTTCATTCTCCTTTTTCCTATTCCTAAGTTTCATTTTCCTTTCTTGTGACTAAACGGCAATTTTTGATAGGAATATCGTTTTAAGTGCTTTTTCTTTCATTAAAAGTTTGAGTTTACGTTCTGTATCTTTTGCAGACTGAGTATGATGTATATAGAGATACTGGCGAAGCCACGTATATTGGAAAAGCTAATTTCAAGGCGAACAAGTACGCTGTGGAAGGCACGATATTACTAAGCCAGGAGCAGCAAGCCCGCTTCAACAAGTTTTTAGACAGGCTCGATCCTCAATGCTTGCTGCACGAAGAGGTGAAGCAAGTTCTTCAGAAAGTCTATGGCGTCAGCGTTGGAAGTGTGCAAGATGAGTTGAATCACTGTAAGTATGCTGCCACGTCCCTGCAGCGTTAGCTTCTGAAAATTTATTTTCTGCTACCAAAACGTTCTTCCGTTTTGAAATGTCATCGCGCTTCTAAGGTCGTTCTCGAAGCGCAGTCTAATAGATGATGATTAGCCATGATGATTAGCTTTTCCTTGTACGCTTTTGATTATCTTTTCATGACAGGTATGACCTGTTATGAAATCCCCTATGTTGACTTATTGGAAGCAACCTGTGCGGCTAGTAGCTTGGTTATTATAATCCCCAAACCTTGCGATAGATGCCTTGCATTACATCGTCCATCAATTGGAATCGCACGTTCGTTGGACCTGTTTTATTCATCGTGTAAATATGAAAATGTCAGCGCTTCCTGCTCCATGTCAATGCTTGTCAAGTATCTCAGAGTCATGTTCGTTGTAGGGCAAGAGAAGCTGAAGGAAGCAGACGCAAGGCTGGCTGAGCAGGTACTCGGTTATGTTATCACAACAAACATTACGCCATTATGACGCAGGGCGACCTTTTACAGGTTCTTGAGTTTTTTTTTTTGTTTTAGAATCCAGTGTAAGTCGAGGTAGGTGCAGGTCAATTGGAATACTCTGCTAAGGCATCCAAAAACGCGTATTATTACGAGCTATATCTTTTCATCTCTAGAGATCTCCGTTAGTGAATCTATTTTTATTCTTTGCTGTCCTAGCATATCTTTGTATTGGAAACGGCTTGCTCGTTGTTCACAGGGCTCGCTGGTTGATCAGCTTGAGGCGAAGCAAAGTGAATGCGAGAGCCTGCGCAAGGCTCTTGATGAGGCACGGAAACTTCTGAAGAAATCAAGGGTTGAGGAGGAGAGAGGAGCGCTTCGCAGCGCGAAGCAGGATGGAAATAGCGATTTGAATCGTGCCACGGAGAAACTTCAAAGGGAACTCGAAGAGTTAAAAGGAAAATATTTCTTTGAGAAGCAGGAGAGTGAGAAGCTGAAAAGAGCGTACGACAAACTCTTAGCTGACAGCGATTTTGCGGGTAGAGGAAGTGAGAACGTGTTGTCTTTAACTAATGAACTGCGTCGCGAGAGAGAAAAGATGAAAGATTTGAAAAAGCAAATTGAAGGTTGTTAGTGACGGCTTTCATCTATAGAATCTATTTTATCTGTAATGTTTGCTGTGTGGTATATTTTTCTTACCTGGGTTATATCATCGATATATTGCGGCCACTGACTACCACTAATTTCCGACTGACTGACTGACTGACTGACTGACTGACTGACTGACTGACTGACTGACTGACTGGCTGGCTGACTGACTGACTGACTGACTGACTGAATGACTGACTGACTGACTGACTGACTGACTGACTGACTGACTGACTGACTGACCTACTGACCTACTGACTGACTGACCGACTGACGGACTGCTTTCTTTCCCGGAACACGCATCGATATACCGTTATTTCGTTTCAGCTCGGGATGTTCCCTCTTTTCTATGACGTTTTTCTTTTTCATGTTAAAGGTGATTGGTGATAGGATGTTGTAGAATGAAAATTTTGATACGTTCTGAAGACCGAAGCATCAAAAACTGCTAGAGCTGTAATGTTTCTTGAAACATTCAACAACAATTTACCTAAAATTACAAGCGTCTGCTTCCTTTCACGCTTGAACTCTGCTTCTCGATGGGCTTTACTTAGTTGCAGGATCATAGCCGGTTCACGCGACTTGCAGTCGAAATTACCCATTTATTTTTGTCTTCGTTCATTCTAGAACTCACTGGGTCACTTGCATCTCGACATGGCGAGCTCAACGCGGCTATAAAGCAAAGAGATGACCTGCAGACCGACATGCTACGCCTGCAGTCAGAGCTGAGCAAAGAGCAAAACAATCGAAAGACACTGCTAGACATATTGAATAAGGAAAGATTGCAGAACTCCGTGAGATTCCGATTTTATTACGCCCTTTTTCGGTTCTATAATACATCGTTTTACTTCTCTGGTGAGGCTGGATATGAAGTCTCATTGGCTGCTGCGCGTCATTGGTGGTTGTCTATGTCATGCGTTCGAGTGCTTTATTTCTTTATTTTTGTGGCTATTATGTGGTTGTTAGTGTTTGTCTGTGTTCTGCGGTAGACTACAGTCTTTTTGCATTCCTTATCATTCTTGTTATTCTTGTCTTTTCCTCCGGCTAGGCCACGGAGCACTGAGTGGCATCGGTGCTTCTGGTCCAGCAACCCCTTGTTTGGCCTTGGTACTTAAATTGATGCGTCGCTGATCTTTAGATATCTGGAGAGGAAATGAGAAACGAGGTAAACAAAATGAAGGCGCGGTTGCAAAGCAGTAAACTGGATTCTATTCCTTGCGGTCTTCTGACTGATTACGTGCAAACTGTAAGCCACGATGTCGCTGCTCGTTTGATGATAACCGCGCCTGAGAACGTTCTCGGAGACTTCACGCCTGTGGCAGATGCGTTCCGTAGTTTGATAGGGTCTATCGATGCTGTGGTGAAACACGAAAAAGAGGAAAATTCAAAGGTATCCATTTTGCTGTAATCTGGAGAGTCTAGCCTTTCGTATTTGCGGAATTATATGTAGAGTAGACTTATGAGTTAGTAGAGTTAATAGAGAAGACTAACGGCTTTCGTGTTTTTACACGTAATTTGTGCTAGGTTTTCTTCCCATCCCATTTTTCACGCAAGTTTGTGTATATGTGTGTGCGTGTGTTTGTGTGTGTGTGTGTTTGTGTGTGTGTGTGTGTTTGTGTGTGTGTGTTTGTGTGTGTGTGTGTGTTTGTGTGTGTGTATTTATGTGTGTGTTTGTGCGTATGCGTATGTGTATGTGTGTGTGTTCTGATTGCGTGAAAGTGGTGTCAAAGTTACGCATGACGCGCGTGCATGCGTGAGCAGTTTTAAAATAGTCGATCAATGGTAGAAATTTAAGGAAACCGATTGCTGGCATCTGTGTTTGTTTTTTTTTTTTTTTTGTTTATTTATTTATTTATTTTTTTTTTCTTCCTTTCGCTTCACAGCTGATAAGCACTGTAGACAAAAAGGCTCGGTAGAGTCTCAAGTGGAAGCCATGTTGTTCCACGATGATTTTTATGTATCATGACTTCATGCTTGGAGCAGCATCACCTTGGTATCCGATTTTCTTTTTGTGAGTGTGGATTTGTGTGTGCTTGTGAGGGAGGGGATCTGTAAGGGTGTGAGTTGGCGAGGATTGAGTTGTGGGAGTAAGCATGTCCGTTTGTGCTATGAGTTTCTTTGCGTATTTTAAGCTGAGCTGATCTGCGCTAAATCTGTCAACCAATTGTCCATGCTCTAGATGAGAGGTGAGCTCGAGATGGTTTTGGAGCAGTTGCAGAAAGCTGAAGATTGGGCTAGCACAGCAGATGCCAAAAGCCGGAAAGTACGAATTTATGTCTAAAATGCAGTTTTCTCGAAGTCATGTATGTGTTTGTATGAACTATAACTTTACAGCGACTTCATGTCTTGTTCTCCGGAATTAATTCTGCAGTCGTTGGGCACTGGTTTCATTCAAAATGGCTGCTTTGTTTATATATTTTTAAGTTGCGGACCAGAAGCGCTATTCGTGTTGAGGTGCTGCTGCGCGAGTCCTTAACCAAAATAAAACCGGGTATACTTATAAGTTAGTAGAATTCGCTGTGATTCGGAAACAAAATAGCGTTTCATATGGCAACTCGTACGATTTACTGCCGGTTTAGTTGACGGAGAATCTGGATCTGAAGGAATCCGACAACCGGATTCTAAGCCATGCGAATTCGCGTTTAAAAGACGAGCTCCAGAAGCAAGCTCACGAAGCTGATAAAATGGTAAGTTGAGCGCAATATTCCTAGTGGTGCGCAACACTCGCTGTGCGAATGGGAAAATTTCGAGCGTGTGTGCTGTTCGGAACTGTTTTGGAAGTCTTGCTGATGACGTGGTATTTAGTGCAAATGATTCGTGTGAAAGCAGCTGTTTGCGTAAGTTAGCTGCTATCGTGTAAGTTAGCTGTAAGCTGCTGTTTACGTTATCTGCTATCTTGCAAGTTACCTGTATCGCTTTGGACGTTACCTATAAGCTTCTGTCTAAGTTACCTGTAAGCTGCTGTGTAAGTTACCTGCTATCGTGTAAGTAACCTGTTAGCGGCTGTGTAAGGTACCTGTATCGATTTGTACGTTAGCGGTAATCTGCTTTGTAAGTTAGCTGCTATCTTGTTAGTTACCTGTTAGCAGTTGTGTAAGTTACCTATAAGCTTCCGTCGAAGTTACTTGTAAGCGGCTGTGTAAGTTGCCTTTGCGACTCTTAAAGTTAGCTGTAGGCTGTGTAGGCTACCTGTTATCTGTTTTGTACGTTACCTGCTATCGTGAAAGTTACCTGTATCGGAGTGATCTTCCATGTCTTGCACGGGTGGTTTTCTGCGCGTCGGCGGTCACATTTCGCCGCGGTTTTTTATTTTTTATTTTTTATTTGCCTGTAGATGAGTGAAATGGTTGGGGAGTTCCAAGAAATCACCGAGCAGCTAAAGGAGCAGTTAGAAGAATGTGAAAACGAAAACAAGAAACTGAGAGCGAACTTGACCAAGTTAGAGAATGAGGTAACAGTGTGAGAAAATTTTCGTTTCGTCCAAATACTGCTCCTAGATGGTCTTCTGGTCTTTTCTAATTATTATTATTATTTTTTAATTTATATTTTTGTATTCGTTTTAGGTGAAGACTGGCAACAGAGAAAATAAAACGTTGACGAAGGAACTGGAAGCTTGTAAGGACACAGTAAATAAGCTGTTGTCCCGACTGGCCCAGGTATACTTGCTGTTATAGAGTCCGGAGTTTGCATATTGGATCCTAACCCTAACCCTAAGCCTGGTTTCGCCTTGTGAATGCTGGGTTTGCCACAAACCATGTAATTCAATTTGTTAAGTTTGTTGCTACACACGGTTTGGCCAAGATGGGGATCATTCCTTACATCTTTATTCCGAACTTAGGTCGCTCCTTCTGGTCACACTTGCGATATTTGTTTGCAATTGGAACCGCAGTATGTTGGAAGCTCAAGTCATTCTTTGAGCTCGTTACTTATGAATGCTCTTCATAGGCGTAAAATTTTTTGCATTCAGGTATATTTGCGATGATAGACCGCTGGTGGAGCATCAGAGGTGTTTTGCACGTGGGTTTGTGCGTGTGTGTGTGTGTGTGGACACCTTTCTTGGAAATGGGTTTGCTTTGTGACTTATCGCTGAAGGGTTCTCGCATTTATAACTGGTTATGCCTGTTTTTTTTTTTATCTTTTAGTCTAAACAAGAGAGGAAGCAACTACTTTGTGCCCATACAGAGGTAGGACGTCATTTATTATGGCTAGATCCGTCAGCTGTTTTTGTTCATCTATAAAAAATAATTTCTCTGTATCAAAGAGCGTCCATTTGTCGTTTTGTGTTCTGGTGCAATAATCGTGCAGCAAATGGTTTGCAATCGATTTTGGATGTATTGCTTGCCGGGGTTTACATTTTGGTGCATTCCTGTGTGTACTTCGCCTAGGCTGTAACGCAGTGTGGTCGCTATGACAACGAGTTAAGAAGTGTATCCGCTTTGATCGACGAAGCGCAGAAAAGCGCTGCCAATATGGAGCTGTCGTATGAACAGCAGGTTTGCTTCTTTGCGACTTAGTATTTCGTATGAGAGAATAGTATAAGATCCTTTAAGATTCTGTCGTTTTAAAAGTTGCTAAATTTTTTTCCCCATGGCTCATTGTATATTCGTGTTTGTCTCCTTCAAGATGTCATTTGATGATCAAACTTTCTACATAGCTAACCCCTTGATAAAATGTCTCCTTTCTTTCATTCAAGATATGGCCAACTGTCTGAAGTTTTAATTGCTGTAGTTGTAGCTATAGTTATGTTTGAATTATGTACATATATTTCGATATATTTACGTATGTGTATCTGTATATCTGTACGTATATATATATTTGTGTGTATATATATATGTATATATATATATATATATATATATATATATATATATATATATACGTGTGTATTAGTGTTAGTGTTTATGTATGTAATTTATTGCATTTTTTTTTTTTAAACGGAGCCCGAAATTATGACTCCGGGGGGCCCTTTGGGGCCGCGCCATTATAAAGGTTCCATTCTCCCCCCCCCCCCCCCCCCCCCTGCTCCATCCTCTCTACGTCCTCATAGCTCGTTGCTTCCATTATTGACTTGCAGTGTTTTAAGCGTAGAATTAGTTATGAATTTTGATCGACCGCATAAGTGGAACGGCGTAAAGTTGTACTGGTGACGCCATACTGCACGTGTTCCTTTGCTTTGATTTTGTTTCCCTTGGTTAAGCTTGTTCTGCTATGTTATTGGGTTAGTATTCGCCAAGTTGGTCTTTGGCCGCTGTCGATTTTGAGGTTGCGTTATTCTTATTTAATGTAGATCGAACAAGCACTGGAAGGCGTTGACCAACTAGAAGCTGTTTTGCAACGGCTGGGTGATAAAGTTCAGGTACAGCTAATTTATTTCTATTTCGGCACATCACATGTGCATTTATATAGAGTTTAAAGGTTGCATTTCTCATGACCCTAATTCACATTAGTTGGACGTCTATCATTCACAGTATTGTTATAATATTCGGCTCTTATCGAGGTTTTGTTCGTATTCCTCTTCGTTGGTAGCATTTATTTCTTATTTTTGGTTCATCTTGAAGTTGCACAGGGGTGTTACCGACTTTTTTCCCGATAGTGTGCGCCTGTGCACCAGAATATTGATGGCCTCATCGCAGATGTTGCCGAGTTGAAGGGAGCGTTGCCTGCATTGCTCGATCAAGCCAAGCGGAAGGTGCGCGGATTCTTAAATTACTTTATCTTTGTTTGTAATAGCTTAATTGCGAGTTTTAAAATGCGCTATGGTGATTAGTATATTCAGTTGCATGCTGTTGCGTTTTGTTTTTTTTTTTTTTTTTGTTTTTTTTGCGAACATCTGAGCATGTTTAACTTTCGTTGAAGTGTCGACTTTCCGCAAGGTCTCCTGCCTTCCCTCTAGTTCTGGGCATTAAGACGCTGGTAGATATAGTACCCTAGCGTCGCTTTTAGTCGCTATTATTTCACTTTCCTGTGTTTCTGTTTGTTTATAAGGATGAAGAAGTGGAACAAGGTCGCTTAAAAACCAGCCGAAGTTTAGCTGAGGCTGTAGACCAGGTAAATTACTTAACACCTGTTACCTTTGCATGTTATATCTAAGTGGTTTGATGGCTTTCGATTGGAAAAAGAGATTTGTGCTCGATTTTAAAGTACGAGTCGATGATGTTGGTTTTCTAAGAAAAGCCGTGATCCGTTTGTTTATTTTATTTATTTATTTATTTATTTATTTATTTATTTATTTATTTATTTATTTATTTATTCATTTCTAGTTGGTTTCTTGAAGTTTGAGTTTGCAGCTGACCTCTATTTACTTCTGTAGGTCGATGCACTCAAAGCGTCTGTTTTCAAAGACGCGTCCAAGGATAATAAGCACGACCTTGCAGGTATGAAGAAGTAGGTTTGCCGTAAACAAGGGTCGGCGTCGTTAGTTTGATACGGAGGTACTTGAAAGGATTGGAGTGCTCTATGCCGCCGCATTCTTTTTGCTTGGTTTTTGATTATGTAATGTTTTTAAGAAGCTTGCAGAAGTCAGAGCTGTGTTGCCTATTTTACTTTTGATTCTATCTGAAATAGTGACAGTAAAAAGTTCAGATCCTGGCCATTGCCACTGTTCCTGCCATGGTCAGATTGGCACGTTGCACGAAGGGCAGAAACCGCTTGCGCCGAGCGTCTGTCGCTCTTGTATTGCCACAATACCCTCGTGTGGTCGGAGTTCTACGCGGATTGATGTTCATCATCATGTCCATGGAGTATTAGACAAGGCAGCGCAGGTCACTGATGAGTCTGGCATTGTAGACGGGGGTGCTGATTCTTTCTCGCCAGAAAGACGCTGTGAGGTTCCACGCCATGCAGCGATGGTGAGTCATTTGATTGTTGTTGTTGTTGTTCGTGTCGGAAGTTTTTTCCAATGCCTTGCGTGCATCAGTTCTAGGCCTGTTCTCGTTGGTATTTGAATTCAACTTTGATAAGTGTTTTTTGAGTATCTGGATTCATCTCTGCGAATGGCTTGTTTGCTTTCGGACGAACACGCACTTGGTAGTGCTCCTTTTAAGACGCCAAGCATCATGTTTTAATCTAAGTTATTCTTTTTCTTTTGAATTTGTGAGGACGAAGACATTAAATTGTTGAATAAGATGCTCCTGGAAAGAAGTTATTCGACCTTGGATAAGGTAGGCAGTCAAAGTTACGCAACCAGTTCGTAATTTAATGGCTGGTCTGACCTTGACGCTACACGCGATTCCAGTTCACAACAATTCATTATGGGAATGCTGTACACTTCTAAATTTCTGTATAGGGTGTTCTAGTGTTAATCTCCGTTTTTGTCAGAAATGTTGTTTTTGAAATTAGGAGCTTTTAAAATGGTTTTTAATAGGGTGTTCTGGAGTTCCCGTTTTATCGTGTACCTCATCGTAACATGGTATGACAAACTCATCTTATTGTAAAGTATTCTACTTAACGGCTGAGCGAGCAGTATTTATCATAACGCGAGCTACTGGCTTGATGAATACATAGAACGAGGTTCCTTGTTTCTCTTGAAGCATGTTTTACGTGTTGTTTAACGTGCACATCGTTAGAAAAGCTAAGTGCGCTTCTTCCTCTCATAGAGTCGCGACGATCTGCGATGGGAGCTCGCAAAGTTAGAGGCAAAGGTATGTTTTTTTTTTGTTTATTTTTTGTCTTTATTTCCAACTGTTTACATTTTGTTTTTACTTCAGCCAACTGACCAATCTTTTGATTTTGTGCCTGTAGAGCCTGTGCTTGAACTGGATTCGTCATCATTGTGACACTTGTTTAGGTTAAGTCTATCTTGAAAATGGCACTCCTGGCCGACATTGCTTGCATTGTGCCAGATATTTCCAATCCCTGTGTCTTTTGCGTTAGTTCAACGGATAATGGCGATGGATTGTTGATGTCTGGTGATGACGCTTGTCGTTCCAAATGATTCTTACCCAAATGAAACCCTGTTCCGCTATCCTTGGTATTTGGCCTGCATCCAGTGTGGTTGTAATCTGTTGGGACGCAAATAAGTGTAGCGCTACTCCGCTATGCATTATCCAGGCAAACTGAAATACCGAGAGTTAAACCGCTAATCTTGTTGACTAGTCACCAGTTTCTAATATAAGGGCTTGGTTTTAACTTAAAAGCCGTCGTGTCCTTACTGGCTGTGTGTGTGGCCAACCAAAGGTCTAATGTCCGTTTTAAGCATTCTGTTTGATTTTTGATGTACACGCGTGGTTGTGACGTGGTTGGTACTGTTAGCAAGTTAGAGTACTTGTTTTTCATGACAGGTTGGAGACTCGATGCTTCGGAGTTCGATGCAGCGTCGATTTAACCGTTATATGAGCAAGTCCTATGTTGATGAGGAATAAGAGGTTTTTAAAAAATCTGTTCGACATTTTGTAAGTTTTTATGATGCAAGGACATAATCTTTTCCTAGTATTTTACATCCCGCATTGTACAGTAGTTCGTGATATTGTTTCCTTTTTACCAAAGTATATTTTGCTATAGAGTGGGTTGTTTTTCTGTCTTTATTTTGAAGGCTTTAAGTCGCTTTTTTTTTGCTTCAAACGGTTTGCTTGATCATATTTTAATGCAGTTGTTTTAAATTGGTGCGATTTGAAATTGATTTCGACGATGTAGTTCTTACGTTGGGTAGAAAGTCATTTATTTCCTGCTTGGTGACTTCGGGCGCCCTTAGTCGGTTAGCGCGCCCAGTCAGTTAGCGCGCCCGCTTGGTTAGCGCGCCCGTTCGGTTTTTGCGCCCACTCGGTTAGCGCGTTTGGTCCCCTTTTCTGGCTGCCCTCCTAGCTCGTTTCTTTAAAGTAACTCGGCTGGTTATGAAACTAATATATTTTGTAGGTAGAATAGATCTTATTTTTAAATTCTGGAAGCTCGTTTGTGTATGAGAACTGAAGAAGGTTGTGCTGTTGTGTTCTTGTTGTCATATTGATGTTCTTCGCTCTTTGTAATCGCCTTTTTATACCTTCGGTTGCGCAAGACCTTATTTGCTTATGTAGAGTGCTGCTATTTTTGTGAGGGCACTCTGCTGTTCTACAGATTACACCGAACCAGATTTGCAGATGATAGAAATACGCCATGTACGATCAGGCGACTTCACTCCCATATGCAACTCCACAAAGTTTGTACTCGTACGCAAACTTTTCTGGTCTCCCTTGCACTAACTGCACACCGTATAGTATCAGAAAACTCGGTAACGCTTCTCGGGATTAAAGTAGATAGTAAACTAGGTTTTGACTAGCACATAAGCAAAATCTGCAAGGCTGCTGCCACTAAACTAAATCCCTAGTCAGACAAGACAACCTTCCACTTGTTGCCAGAAAAGAGAGCTGATTGAGAGCTGCATGCACTCCAATTTCAACTCTAGTATTCTAGTCCTCTAGCAAAGTCCAAAACTGAAGAACTTTAAAGCCGAGCCCTTCGTTTCATATACAGTAACTACTCAATTAATAACGAGCAATTAAATTCGATGTCCTGCAAGTGCTCGATGGCAGTTCGCCGGTTACGTACCTTATGCTTAGAAACAGTAACTTTTAAACGTTTAAAACAGTACTTTTAAACAATAGTCAGCATGAACCCAGAGTACGTGAAAGAAATTTTCATTTTACCAACTAACTAGCATTCTCCCAGATATCCCCTTAAGCTTCCCGTGCTAAAACCAAACCAAGCTACTTTTGGTTCACGAAGTATGAGTTCTCTAGCCTCTTGGGTTTAGAACGGATATCTAGAGCATGCAAAGTCAAGTGTCAATGAAGATGTTTTCAAGCATGATATAAAAAATTGAGGTAGCTTGAAATGTTCTTTCAATGTTTGCGATAAACGTTTTTGACGTTGGAAGACGTTTGAACGGGATTTGTCTTTAATATGGCTACGTAGTGCAAAATATGCAATATTAGGACGCTTTAATTTTTTTCTCGGTTTATTGAGCTCTTCATTTTGTGAGCTAGGTTATCTTTTTCATTTTAATACCTTTATGTTATTACCGACCATATATGTGAAACCAAAATTGAGAGAGCTCTATAGGTGCACTATACAGGAAAAGCATTCCGAACAGAGTGACTTAGGCATGGCTAGTCACTTTCCGACTTGAGTTTGATCCCCAGTCACTCAATTATTTGGCGTGACCATTAAGTGTGGAATCCATTCGTCATGGTGCACATTCACCTCTTCGGCAACAAGGCCTTACTTCCAGCAGGTAGAGTCAACCGCATAAAATTTCAGCGACAAGCGATCAACCGGGTTTTCAATTTCTCTGGTAAGTGGAACAACTTAAGAGCTGTTCCGTGTTGCACTGACCCGTACGCGCACTACTTGTAATTTTATTTCACTCAATCTCGCCATCCATTATTTTTATGCAAGAGGTATCCTCCAAAAGCGGAGAAATCTTAGTACTAGTTGCTTTTCAATGCTGGAATCTACATCTCTATTTGCGTGTAAAAAAATGATCAATGGCCTCGCCAGTACCTAGAACAACTTTCTTATCAATTTTCTTTCTTTATGCCTAGACGTGAGATGGACTATGCTTAAAGTTTGCTTCCTTCTTGTGAAATCAAATTTAGCATCGGCTAAATCTGATACGACTTGCAAAGCATGCAACTTGAATAATGACCTGGCATCAACGTGAAGCCATTTTAAAGTCTAGTACACATTGAAAAAATCGCAACTCTACACCCATACCCACACTCCTAATTAGAATAGGGGTCTTCCTGCCTTCCTGGCCTAATATTCCATATCGCACCTTTGCCAAAGGTGTGCTAAGAAAACTTGTACCAGAACTTAGAGGGATAGTATAGTATAGAACTGATTTTAAAACGAATTAAATACTAGGTTTGGGTACTATGATTTCATGTACAACATGCCTTGTGTAGTTTTATCAATTGGCTAGTTCCCGTAAGTTGGACCTTTGCAGTTGCGATTTCCGTCTCTCGCGTTAGTTTTAATAGTTGTCCGTGAGGTACATCATTCACACAGCGTTTGCAAAGGATGATTTGTTGGAACCACAAAGCATCGGATCCTATCAGCACGAGATAAAAGTGCATTGATGTATCCTTTCAGGTATGCCACCCTGAGGTTTTTTGTCAAGCGCTGTCATTTGAACTTCTGCAATTTTTCTACCTAAGCCTTGATGAGCAATAGTTCTCTGTGAGGGACATCATTTTTACAAGACGATTAGCAAATGTCAAAGGAAAATTGTGAGTTTTCCTTGAAATGGAGACATCTTGACAAAAAACTCACGTGTTTTTTTTTCTTTCTCTAACGGATGCCTTGCACTATTTGAAAAAGAAACAAAACAAAAAATATACCCGATTTTCCACTGATGATATTGCTGCTCAATGCCTTCAAAAATGTTGCTTAGCAGCTCTAATGTCCTACAAGATCATAATATTTTGATCTTTTTTGTCTGAAAAGTCTTTTTCTGCCTTCATTTGCTCCTCGGAGACGGCAACAGGACACAAACCTTCGTCAAAGAATATGTCGTCAATGCAAATGTCGCCAATCGGTTTTTTTGAGGTCCTCGGGTTCACCACACGAAACACGAGCTAGAAAAAAGCATGATAGATCATTTAAGTATAGAAATGAGTAGCATGATAACGAAAATTAGACTATTAGATACTACTGATATATTTGCCGAAACCTTTATATTATTTATATACGACTAATATTACATTATATTATATTATATTATATTACCATATTATATTATATTTTTTAGGTTGCTCGCCACTTAGCTTCATAGTCAGTGTTTCTGAAAACAATATTTTCTTATTTTCTTTTTGTCTAGACACGCAAACGTGCCATAGTCCTCCGTTTTGCTGCTGAAATAAATCTCGCATATGATTCACCATCAAATCGTAGGATAGATTTTTATCGCAAATGTTACCTACTTTAAGAAAACGTGCTCTTAAAGACCCACAAATACTTGAGGGGTTTGAAGAAAGCATCAAATACTCTAAGTGCGAGATACAAGTGCATTAATTTTCCTCTGAAGCATGCCAACCTGACGCTTTTTGGCAATGGCTTCCATTTGAACTTCCGCTATTTTCCAATCTAAGCCTTGATCACCAACAGCATCGAAGAGGATCTTCTCCGCCTTGTTAGCGTATCGTATAAGCACCTGCAGTCTTCCAACCTCGAAATGGTCGTTGATTCTACAAGAAATAAATCAAACAAAGCTTTTCGAAAGCTTGTAACAAGAAGTGCTAACCGAAGAGATGCTGGTCGTATCTGGCGCCCTTCCAGAAATACTTGGGTATCAAGCAACGGAATACAATTGTAATGACTGGTACAACTATAATGAGATTTTTCATTAACGGTAAGTGCAAGTGTGCTGTGAGAGTAACTGTGCATTTTTGTATTTTCCTTGGGTGTGTGTGCTTGTGTTTTCGTGTGTGTTTGTGTATACATCAATCGTGTAAAGTAACATGCAACCCGCGACCAATCGTTAGCATGTCCTTCTTCTTCATCTTAAATACTTTATTA
>QQSS02151069.1:0-33933 GCA_003687565.2 Craspedacusta sowerbii | reverse complement strand
GATAGATAGATAGATAGATAGATAGATAGATAGATAGATAGATAGATAGATAGATAGATAGATAGATAGATATAACTATTATATAACTTTTTGAGATGCCTTATCAAACTGACTGAAAGTTTGCTTGAAAAAGGAAATGCTGACTCATAATCAACATTTGCGGCGACCTTCAGTGCCGCAAGGCCTTTTTTTTTTGCTGTAAAGTTGAACCGCATGACCACGAATTAACACCGGCTGAGTTATGTATAAGGACATGGCACTCGGTATCGGAGGCTCTAAAATTTGACGCGTCCTGGTTTTGTCCGGGTTTCTTAGTGAACGTTGTTTGAACATATGCAAGTATTAATTTTATATATCTCGAGATTAGTATTTCAGAGTTTACTTTGTGCGGTTCATAATTGTAGTTCCCCTTTCTAGATCAAGCGATCGAAATATTCAGCCATAACTACAGGCGTACCGCTAAACCATGGCTGTGGTACCAGTTGGAAAGCGATATTTTCGATATGCTATCGTAGCCGATCGTCTCTGAAACGTTGCTTTACGATTTGTTGACGAAAAGGAGTTGAGGGAAGTGCGTCACGTAACCGCATCTTCTGCGCGGTTTTCTCTAGGTCGCGCCTAGTCGCGATACTCAAGCAGGGCTAAACTGAGATGTCTCGTAGATGCCTTGAGGCCTCTTGTGCTGCTGCGGTGGTCCAATCTTCAATTCCTTTCATAACCGGAGCAGATAAAAGACCAGTTCAGTTTAGCTGGAGCAAGTGCGTGTCACAATCGTCTGCATTTGGTAATGATGCTCTAAAGAAAATTTGGTGTTTAAAGGTGAAACCTTGGTTAGTTTGCTGAGTTATAAGGTCGCGTGATGACTGATTTACGTTGCGTTTGTTTGTAGTTGCTGAGATTCTTGCGAAAAGTTATGAGAAGAGAGCATGCTATTTGCAGGCTTGTAGGCCTTTCTGATCTGTTCTTGGCTGGAAACTCTGCTGACTCATGCTGAAATTGCATCTTTGCGTAGGCTGTTTCTAATCGCACTGTTGCTTATATCACCTGGCGTGACGAGGTGCTTGACGATTTATTTGTCGACTGAGTCCACAGCATGCACTTCGCAACATCTTAGTTATTTAGTTATGAATTGTTTCCCTTTTTTAAAGAGTGTTTTCCTCTTAGCATCTTTGAATTTGTTTTAGACGCAGCGTTTCTAACTTTCATTAATCTTTGTAATTTATTAGCAATATTCGTGTTCCATAATACTAAACTTTACATATATTTTATGTTACGTTTTGCGTAGATGTGTTTGCTTCGTAAGAAGACGCTCAATTGGAGATATTGCATATTGCGTATTATATGTTTGTAAAATTTTATTATTATATGTTTTATTTATTATTACATATATATTGCGTATTACATATTACTTATTACATATTGCATAATAGCATAATACGTTCTATAATATTCTTTTAACAATAGCCTTTGTATTATATTGTTTGACGATTCAGTGATAGAACAAAACATACTGGCCCGCTGGTTGGTACTCACATGTCACTCTTTTTCCAAGTTCATCTCTTATATTTTGCTGCTCGGGTTCATTTGAAAATTGACGGATTTTAGAGTTTCTGGTAACTCGGTGGATCGCGGATACATAGCAATTGTATTTAATAGACGGATCGACGGTTTGACAATAAGCAATTGAAGGATGTTGTTAGAGTTTGAGGTAACGCGGTGGATTGCGGATGCATAGCTATGATATTTACTAGAGAGTGTTCATTGTTTGGTAAGCCACGGCAAGCGATCAGTGAAGTTTCTCACATTTTGCGCTATGACGCATTTTCCACGAGGCGATTTTCTGCCTTGAATCTGGCGGTTACTGGATGCTGCATTGCTAAAAACGAAGAGTCATCATAAGAATTCAGTTTGTTTCGAGACTATTGGCTTTGATACGTACAAACATCCTAGTTCCGGCGAAGGTAAAAAGGAACCAGACAAATGAAATTATTAACGTTTTATTGCGTTGCCGAAGTCATTGCACGTAGGAAAATGCGTGTTTTTAAAAATATGTTTGTAAAGGATTAATAACCGCCTGAGTAAATTGTGATGAGGTATTATAAACCGATGGCTGAATCAGTGGCTATATCATATCATGAAGCTGTATGATCATATACTCCATGGAATGAGGCTTGTTCTAATAAACTTTGAAGAATGTTTTTAAAAAATATCCTGTCCTTTACAAGTACGACTGCTGCGTGCGGCCCCAATGTGTTCAGACCTTACTTCGCAACAGGTGCAGTCATACTATAGTGAACCAAATCGGCTACAGAAATAGGCGTGGCGGAATAGGTGTCGCCAACCAAGGTCTTGCAGCTGTACATCTAACGCTACAGCTTAGAGCCACACCAAAATATCTACCGCTACAGCTTAGAACCACACCAAATATTTTTGAGCAACGAAATAGTAAAGATTCATAGGCAGTGAATAAAGTAGAAGTGGTGAGAGACACTAGTCACCCTTCATGTAGTGGCGACAACCCAAATCAAAAAGACCGCAGAGACAAGACCTGACTTAAACTACAGACTTTTTTTTAGTTATATTTTCGTTTCAACAATAAAGTATAACGTAACGTCACGAAGCTTCCTTCACGACAAAGCAAGCTCAGCAAACCGCATCCTGCAGTGTAAGTTCAGTAAAAGCACTCGAGAACATCTTGTCTTCTGGTTTTCTGGACAACGCTTGCAATATTTGAAATATTTTGAGCATGATTTTCCATCATGCAAAACGTTCTGACTAGAAATAGAAACAGAGCGTGCAAGGGAAATCCAGACAAGAAAAAAGCGTAGTAGAAGCCCAGCGCTAACTAACGCAGTGGGCAACCTCTCTAGGTCAAGCAAGCACCTAAAACGTTAAATTCTACTTCCCATACCAACAGGACATCCCCGCTGCCACATCGATCGTTTAGAATATCAAAAATAAAATGCGAGCGCAACAAACGTTCTTGAACGTAGGTGTTTCACGATTAGTACTTCACAACAGGTAACACGGCATTTTTCTCCTCTTTAACCCATTAGTCACCCGTAAGATTCAGAATGAGTTCAATCAAACCGTCAGCCGTGCCACGAGTCTAAATCTAAATAATCCTTCTGGTTTTTTTTTGCAGCAGATTATTTCTTCTGCTACATTGTTTCTTTTTATTGCGGACATGCCTTTCAAAGGTCCAGAGTCAAAATCGGGAACGGAAGCTCATCTACTTTTGCTTAGACTTGTGTATTTCTTCGGGTGTTCCCGGTGTAGACGGCGAACTCGGCGAGTAGTCCGGAACACTACCATCTCGTTGAGGAGAAAAGCCAATGCTTCCATCAAGTGAGTACTGGGGCGATCGATCCGGAGAGTAGGTAGGGGTGCCAGGACTGTAGTCGGGCGCCAGTGGGCTGAAATCTTTACCTCCGGGTGAACGAACATCGCTTGGACTGTACGTCGGCGACTGGGGGGAATACTTCGGCCCTGCCGGCGAGTACTCGGGTGATGTAGGACTCGTCGGACTGTACTTGGGGCTCGTAGGCGTGTACTCTGGAGACGTCGGCGAATACCTTGGTGACGTTGGAGAATACACGGGACTGGTAGGGGAGTAAGCAGGCGACGTGGGACTGTACTTGGGCGACGTCGGCGAGTACGTCGGACTCAACGGAGAGTATGTCGGGCTAGTTGGGGAGTATTTTGGAGATGTCGGCGAAAACGACGGCGACGACGGGCTGTAGCTAGGAGAAGTAGGAGAGTACTTCGGTGAAGCAGGAGAATAGCTAGGCGACGTCGGCGAATATTTGGGAGATGCCGGCGAATACGAAGGAGAAGATGGCGAATATGACGGCGACGTCGGAGAATATTTGGGACTAGCTGGACTGTAGCTCGGTGATGAAGGAGAATACGATGGGCTTGTTGGACTGTAACTCGGCGATGTGGGAGAGTACTTCGGGCTTGTTGGACTGTAGCTCGGAGACGCCGGCGAATAAGACGGACTCGTTGGACTGTAGCTTGGCGACGTTGGACTATAGCTCGGACTGGTTGGACTGTAGCTTGGTGATGTCGGGGAGTAGCTAGGACTAGTTGGACTATAGCTAGGCGACGTGGGCGAATACGACGGACTTGTCGGGCTGTAACTAGGCGATGTTGGGCTGTAGCTTGGGCTTGTAGGACTGTAACTTGGCGACGTCGGAGAGTAGCTTGGGCTAGTAGGGCTGTAGCTAGGACTGGTGGGCGAATAAGAAGGCGACGTTGGAGAATAACTGGGCGAAGTTGGGCTGTAACTTGGCGATGTCGGAGAATAGCTGGGGCTAGTTGGACTGTAGCTTGGGCTGCTTGGCGAGTACCCCGTGCCGGTTGGAGAGTAGCTTGGCGATGTTGGCGAATAACCTGGAGAAGCGTACCCGGGGCTTGCTGGCGACATCTGAGGTGACTGGATGTTGAAGGCGGGGGACGCTGGTGAGTAGCTCGGACTCATTCCACTTCGGATAGGGCTGGCGATGTAGGGCGCTTCCGGCGATCCAGGGGACAACGGAGCTTGTGGACTGTAGGCGGGGCTGAAGCCACCGCCTGGACTGTAGCCAGCAGCTTCGGATTGGCCAGAGGGTGAGAAGCTGGCACCACCTGGCGTCATACCACTACCAAGAGCTCGGCTCCAGACGGATTCCGACCCATAAGCTGGCGTAATACCCTGCTGCCACGGGGTCATCTGCGGTGACATCGCAGACGGGGAAGCCGCGGAGCCATAGAACAACCCGCTTGCTACAATATAAAACAAATAATAACAAAAAACAATTTAAGCTACTAACTTCGGACAATACCACATATACCAGAAAAGTATACAAACAGCAGCCATTGAGCAGTGCCTATGCAAGTTGCTATTCAATCATTTGTACTCGAACCCATTCCACGCATGCCATCATTTAAGAGGAATCTCCATCTTAGGACAATACCACATATACCAGAAAAGTATACAGATAGCAGCCATCGAGCGGTGCCTATACAAATTGCGTACCTGGACCCATTCCACCCATGCCAACATTCAGAGGAATCTCCATTCCTTCTTTACACTTTTCGGCATCGAGCAGCAGGTCGAAACAGCCGGTGCCGATCGGGGGAAGTTGTCCTAAGATGATGTTTTCGCTAACACCACGCAGATGGTCGACTTCCGCGTGGAAAGCAGCCTCGACAAGAACATCGACCTAAAAATTAGCGTCTATTCAAATTGAAAACTCGGCTACTTTTAAACTAAGCAACATACCACAGCATGAGGATTTAAAAAAAGGAGGTGCAAACACCCTCTCAACGTAAAATCTAAAGAACTGACACAAAGACGTGATTATTTCAAAGGACTTAACAAGCGAGCTTTGGAAAGCGGCTAGCAGAGCATGCAGAGCAGAAATATATACACGGCTAGAAGTATTAAACGTACGGTCTCTTCAAACGAACACCTCATGAGACAACCAACTTCCTGCCGGTTGATGCCGTGCCTAGTGATAGCCATCAGATGTCCTTTGCTGGTCATTATGTCACACAGTAGAGCCAGATGTCTGTAGTTGACATAAGAGCCGTCAAAGGAAATGACGTGGTTCATCTCCTTTTCCACGGATTTTCGAACTGCCTCAATACCAAGAACCTGTACACAATACAAAAAGAGGCGTGGTTAACATGAAGTAAACACAAACGCAACTTTAAAATGCAACATGACAAAATATTTCAAACACAGACGCAACTTTGAAATGCTACATATGACAAAATATCAAGTTTCTTCCATAAAGAGGGTAAAAAGCGAGAACCGCATGTCACAAAAAGTTCAACACAAGAGATTCATACTTCAAACCTACCGAAAATATCTCGCATATGTCATTTGATGTAGTCCGCACAGGATCAACGTCCCGCTGCGAGAGCACCTTGGCTAGACCATTTCCATCAGTCTCGAGTATCCACTCTTGCAAGGCCTTGAACTCGCCGTCTTGGTTGATGATGACCCGCTTCTTGGAATCCGTCTGGGGCAGATGCATGTACACTTTGTTGATGCTTTCGATTCCTTGCAGCGTCATGTCCGTAAGCATGTTGGCTTCAATGCAACGCAGGAACACATCGTCGTCCATCTTGTCCAGCTGCTCCTCTTCCTAAAATTTCGAAGATACCACGTACGAACATTTAAGGCCAAATCCAAAATTTCAAAAACAATCATCAAACTTCACAGCTAACTCCTAAACTACATTCGATTCATGAAGTAAAACGACCTTCTGAGGGAACACAGCTAATCAGAATAGCCGGTAATAAAAGATCTCAATCTGTTTCGTCCAAAATAAGCGCTCTAAAACATGCAGCTTGCCCCGTTCGGAACACAACAACAAACGGTACAAATTGAAGACTCACTTCCGACTGCTTGCTATCATCGCTATTCATAATTCGCAGACGTAGAACCAGCTTCTCCGCGTTGTCGTCGTTGAAGATACAATTCAAATCGTCGCCAAAACCCTGACTTATCTTGTCCGCAATTTGCTCCATGGATAGCTTGCTGTCGGTCATACGCTTGCGGTCAAGCTCGATTCTGAGTAGCCACGGTGAGATTCTGGATGGGTCAAAGTCAGGCATCTCGTAATATACGTTCACGAAGTCCTGGTCTTCGGCGATGACCGTGTTCTGCGGATCGGGGTCGTAGTATATGGCAGTATTTGCAGTAACTTTCCGCAGCGTAGTGTGCTCGAGTCGGCATAGTACATCCTGTCGTTAACGAAAGAAAAGAAATAAAAAAACGACCACTTCAAGAGAAACTGTAAAAGACATACGCAACTGCATGACGGAAAACTCAAGCATGCCATAACTTTTTAAAAGTGTTCAATGAAAAATGGTTGCAAAACAAGCCACGAACATAAAACGATTCCCAAGTGTCGGTCCAATAAGCTGTGATCATGAACAAAGCAGGACTTCATTAATAACACCTGTTGAATAAATGCGAAAGGCTATCTAGTGGGTAAGACGATTACACTTGCGCATAACGCGTCTCCTTACTGGTGTCAAAAAATGCTAACTCGCATCGGCGATTCACTCATCTACTAACCTTGCACTTTTCCGCATCTCGCGCGGCCTGCCCTATCAGGAAGACGGTCAATGACGGCGTCTTCGGCTTTTTCGAGACGTTGATGATCTCCTTGAGGCGAGGTACACCGAGCGTGACGTTCTTCGCAGACACACCGGCGTAGTGGAACGTGTTCAGCGTCATTTGCGTGGCGGGCTCTCCAAGCGATTGAGCCGCCAACGCGCCAACCATCTCACCAGGATGGACCTAAAAGAAGGAAACGGCCTCATACAATCGCACGAATAGAGACGAGCAAACGAGAGAACAAGACTGTTCACTGGCAACAAATAGGTAAACCAGAGCAAACAAGAATGGCACAATGACCAGCTATGGACGCCGCAAAAGATTCTCGGCATAACTCGAAAAGTTTGCATACACACACATATACAAACACAAGCGGCGCAGAGCGAGAAAACAACAGGAGTTCAAAAGACAGGCCCTATAACGTGCGCGCACATGTGTGTATGCGTGTGTATTTGTGTGTGTGTGAATGCGTTTCCCCCCGAGTGAGAAAGAGAACGAGAAAGAGAGAGAGAGCGCGACTCTGGAATTCAACATGCACCTTTACGCCACTGAAAGCAAACTATCGTTAGACAAGTTTCCTAACGCATTAGTCTACCTGGGCCTGGTTGAACCTGGCTTCAATTTCTCCTATAAGCCATTCAAAGGCTTCTGCGCTGAGTCGGAACTCCTCGATGACGCGCTTCGAGCAAAGAGTGGAGCGCAATAGACACTGGAACAGCAACGTAGCATTCTTCTGTGCCTCTCGACTTAAATTATCGTCACCCTTGACCACAAGCAACCTCGAACTCAGGTCTCTCACTTCTATAAAAACAAATCACGAAAGAAACGAGAATAACGAGGGTCAAGATTTAACAACTCGTAAAGCAAAGGTAAACACGAAGGGGCATTGACTGAAAGGGGAAGGCAACACAACAACGGTTTAAAAATTGCAAAAAGGAGTAGCTTCTTGAAAGGAGCGCATAATTTGCAGTGCTTATATGCTATCGCAAGATACCCCGGGTAGGACACTAGGGAAGTTTCGAAAGTGCCGACACACGCTGTCTTACCTACCCTACATGCAAAGAAGCGGCGAGGCTCTGACGTCCTAGTCAGATGCAGGAAGTCATTTAACGGTTAACACCGAGCATACAAAGTAAACATTCCAGAACTTGTCCCGTAAAGCGTTACAAGATGGAACCAAGGAACATACCAGATATGATGGTAGCAGGATCCAAATCAGTTGGCGCACGCGTGTTGACTTTAAACATTTTCTGGGCATTCCAAATCAGGCGATTCAACGGAACAGGCAGCGGAACCTAAATCCAGGCCCAAATTTTCACGTCTCTCTAGATCGAACATCTCTCTCAATCGCTAAACAGTTGACAGACATCCCAGCAATGCAACGACTTTGCCAAGGCAATAGTACATGCGGCCAATAATCCAGCTTGCTACCGGAAAGCGCATCATAATAAGTACATGCGAGCGCACGCCACTCCTACATATATTACTCAAGGCGGGGAGAATCTTTTGACAACCTATGAGAAACATTGCCAACACATGCCATGACGGAACAAACGCTACCACAGGCGCACCTGACTTTCGCCGGTAGGGAAGATCTGCCGAAGCGCGTCTCGGTCCTCCTTGAGTTGCAGAAACTCTTGCTCGATCGCCTGTGTCGTGGTCGAGTCACTATGCATCGTTCGAATGACGTCCTCCGTTAGGAACGACTTCAACTTCCTAGAAGGTAAAGGCTTCATGAAAGCAACAAGATATCATGGCAATATGGCAGGACGGCATGAACGTGACCCTTAGGTAAAAAGTGCAAATCAATCGCAGCTTTTCAAGATATCAATTGAGACCAACTCGCACATCGAAATTCCTACAACCCGGACTGAACTTAGCCCTTACATAAAAAGTAACCTTTACGGCAGAAGTGACATGTAATTATTACCCTTAAATTCATGGCCAAGATCAACTAAGCCACCGCAAAACCTTATAAGTACGTAGAGCTTGTCTTACAACAAGCATACACAGCACGATGCAGGAAATAACACCTGAGAAATAGTGTAAATCCCGCGCCTCCCATGAACGATATCACATAGTAGAAAGCTCTCTCGTGGTTACGTGTAAAACAATATCGTCCACCGTAACTAAAAATCTAACCCAATCGAGCAAGTTGGTATAAATACTATCAAACATTACAAACAAATTTAACGTACCACTTGCTCAAATAGATAAGTGATATACACTTCGCATAACATAGAATAGAAAAACAGGAAGTACCCCATCCGCACACAGACTCGCAAACCAATGTTGCGCACACCGCACTGCCTCGCTGTCAATTGTTAAGCAAGAGCGCAGCTCGCACAAACCTTTCGTTTGTAATATCAAAATAAAACTTCCGATTGAATGCCGCATTTGAAGGCTTTATGGAGGGCAGAGTCTGATGTTCAATGTGTTCACCAGCCATTCCATCCTCTCCATAGCACAACTGAACGATGTATCTGTTTGAGTTTCGGACAGTGCCATCGTAAGCAACCATGACGCTCTCCATAGCTTTGATCAAGCGACGCTGAATGTAACCTATACATAGGAATATGCACACGAACCGAAAGGCGCCAAGCTAAACTCCCACAGAAGAAACCGTGGCTGGCTTCCCACGTAGCGATCAACTCCAGCCTTTCTTCAATAACCTAACACCAACTATTAAACTTTGTAGCACTTGTTCCCACCCCTTTTGATCACACAGTACAAAGTAAGGGTAAAAAGTATACTTCCTAGAAAATAATCCTAATATCATATACATAAATATAGATATAAATAAATAAATAAATAAACAAATAAATATCTGTCTAATACACGAAATAAATTCAGTCTTCCGTACCTCATCAAGGTAAAATAAAATATAAATCTTTAACGCTAAACAAAACCAACTTTAATCCTGCTTACCAGTCTCAGAGGTTTTTACGGCCGTATCTATAAGTCCTTCACGACCTCCCATAGCGTGGAAAAAGAACTCACTAGGAGTCAAGCCGGCCAGGTAAGAATTCTCTACGAAACCGCGACTTTCTGGACCGTAGTCGTCTTTCACGAAGTGTGGCAAGGTTCGATGACGGAAGCCGAAAGGTATGCGCTTTCCTTCAACGTTTTGCTGTCCCACCACTGCAATGACCTGTCCGTGCGAAATATGACAAACGTCAATCGTGGAAAAACGAACGCTGACGCGGAGATCCACAAAAAATAAGCAAAACATTCTTTTGAGACCACAGATGTGGTTCTCACAAAGCATACAATTTAGCAAGAAAGAAAATTAATTCAGAAAACGAAAGAAAATCTGCAGAAGGCAAACCATACCACGCAGAGACTGCTACACACACACACACAGACACACACACACACGCACTAACACGCACAAACCAAACAAACAGACATTGCACAAACAAACAAACACAAACGCACCCACGCTCAGACTGTCACACACACGCACACAACATGAAGCTTCGGTAACCTGTTAAAATCGGTTAAGCATAGAAACAATCAGAACTACTGAGTGTTACTGCTGAACTACTGAACTACCGTGCCCACTGCACGAACCTGCGAGATGTTGATCTTTGAGCCTTTCGATCCAGCCACGACCATCGACTTGAAATTGTTGAAGTCGGACAAGCTCTTCTGCGCGCTCGCACCAGTCTTGTCACGGCAGTCGTTCAAGATGCGATTCACCTGAACAACACCACAAGTCAAGTAAACACAACAAAACAACAAGAAAAGCATCGTAAAACACAAACAAATAAATAAATAACTGCAAAGTAGGAAAGTAAACACGACTTAAAATATACCGAAGAGGCCTACGAAAACAATAAAATAAATGTATGAATAAAATAACTAACAGCTCAACAGCATAAACTCTTATTTATTAATCCAATGCTTGCTTTGCTTTGAAGTGCAGCCTTATCCGATATCAAACCTCGGCAAATACTAGTTAGACATGTCAAAGCAACTGCAAAGCAATATCTGACGACTCGGGAACGACACAACATGTACATCGAGTATAGGGTTCGATCCGCATTATTAAAACGCCGACGAAATCTTCGCGTTACTTCTAAGATTAATAATAACTGGCGATGAACAGAAAGCCGCATGACATACCAAGTTTTCAAACGTCTGCCTCAACGTGTTGCCCGGAGTAGGTTCCAGCTGGTTATTATGCGCCTTCTCTATAACTTCTATCACGTCGGCTTTGGATTTCTTGATCGTGCTCTGAATTTCTTGATACGTCTCACTATCTGCAATACAGTCGCCAATGCCTATCGAGTGGCCCTCGATTAGAAGCCAGTTGTTTGTCACTTTCTGTAGATCACCATAGAATTCCTTGGCAATCTCATGGCCCTGCTCAATCGTAATGACGTGCACAACTGAGCCTGCAGATGATCCAACGGTTCGTTTGCAAACGATTCCCGAGATAAGTTCGCCGTTTTCGATCAGCACCTGTCGCGAAAACGCAAAAATAGGTTTTCACGCGAACAGAAACTAGGACATGAATTTAAGATATGAAGATACGACTCTAACCCCCATTGAAACCTACAGTCATCTCCAATTCCGTTTTCCGACGATATAGGAAAATATGTAATAGCAATGGAGACATCATAGGCCTAAAAGTTTTATCAAAATGAGACCAACGACTTAAGTTTAAACAAAATCCATCCTTTCAAGCACTAGCAATCAAGGGCGGCCATCATCTAAAGCAGGGGTCTCCAAACTTTTCAGTCCGAGGGCCGCATGAACAACGGAAGTACTTACGATGGGGGTGGGGGGGGTGGGGACAGGATATAGTGTTAAGGTCAATAAAGTAGAATCAAAACGTGATGTTATTTCATCTGTATACTCAAACCAAGCTGATGTGGGTTTGCGGAACCAATGCATAAATTCCTAGAATTGAATGGCCTCTCGAAGCGCGACATTCAACGTATCACAGGTTTTCGTACTTTTCTTTACGTTGAAGAAGGCATCCGCGGGTCTCGCGGGCCGTAGATTGCAGACCCCTGATTCAAAGACTAACCTTAGTGTCACCAGGAGATATGTGCTTGTATGGTCCATTGTCTTCATCGTCAGGATGAGTGCTGTGCGTTCTGACGCAGTTGATGTTATTAGGCAGCAGGAGCGAGAATATCTGCTTGCCAGTCCACAGTGGCTTGGGTTTGAAAATAGCCGGGATCGGGAACTTACCATCCCACTTCCGTATCCACAGCAGCAAGTTCATCACAGTCTCCTGAACAATAAGATAATAATCATAAGATCACCGGCCTTGCAGCTCCCAGCATTCCCTATTACATAATATACGAACATAATATATTGTATTCCTTTATAATTACATATCATATATAATATAATAATATATTATATTATAATATTATGTAATACACAAATATGACCTAATAAACATTTTTACGATGCTATACGGAGTATATGAAACAAATGACAACTGCAAACCTTCTCCATGAAAACATCTCGCTTTGTAAACTTTCGAACAGCACACAACGAGTCCTGTACAATTCCCATACAAGGCCTGTTCGACTGAGGTGTGATGATCATACGTGGAACCATTATTAACTCGGCCACTTCTGCCCGCGTCTCCATAGACTGGGGAACATGCATGTTCATTTCGTCACCATCAAAATCAGCGTTATACGGTGTGGTAACACTAAAACAAGATAGAAATAAAATAATAGGAACAGCATCATCTAGCACCACCAAGCTGGCAACACAAGCAAGTGGATTTCCATAAGTACTACTTGCAGAACAACACTGATGTTTTGGGATTATGACCAGCGTATGTGGCGATGAATCTATGGCCTTATTATCACATAAGCTGGGCAGTTTGAATAGACCTACCTTAGATTAAGGCGAAATGTAGACCATGGCAGAACTTTAACTCTGTGTCCCATCATACTCATTTTGTGCAGAGTGGGTTGTCGATTAAATATAACAACATCATTATCACCAATATGACGCTCAACCTAAAAAAAAAAGCCATTGTATTACTACACTTAAAAAGCTGTAGCGAAACCCTATATGATGTCATAATGACAAATTTCTTACTACAACTCACACACACATTACAACATTGCAGAATATGTGCATTACAAGAGTCTAAATGCTTCCACCAGCTGCTTATTTAGAAGTTTAAAATGGGCAGTCGTGTCACGCGAAAGTATAAAGATGGAAGAAATCATGTATGACCAAGCACATTCAAAGCATGGTAGGCACATAAAGCAAGTAATGCTCACATGCAATACAAGCTAATCAGCAGGCTGAAAAAAATCTGATATTAGGGCCAAGCAAAAGCTTTAAGTTTTTCTATACCTTATATCCAAGCTGCAAGTGCAGGTCGCTGGGTTTAGGATGAAAACGCAAATCTATTCTCTCTCCATTATCTCGGATGATATACTTTGCACCTGGATACTGCGTGGGACCACGACGAACTAATTCTTGCAGCCTGACAAGCAGAAACAAGAATTGAAATGCTTCTTTTCAAGGCATACCATCAAATGATAAATATACCCAATCAGAATATCAAAATATTTTTGGTTCAAATACTATGATTAATCAAATGCGATCCACAAAAATATATAAAGCAGAGCAACTCTGGCAGACTTACCAATCTATGTTAAACGGCGTTACAATTTCTGGGTATGTCAGATTCATAGCAATAGTTCTTGGACATCCCACCTGATCAATGTCAAGATTTGGGTCTGGGGTAATAACTGCACGAGCAGAGAAATCAACTCGCTTTCCCATGAGGTTACCTCGCAGACGACCTTCCTTGCTTTTCAATCTCTGCTTAATGGACTTAAGAGGACGGCCAGACTTTTGACAAGCCTAAAAAAAAAACAATAAATATTCAAAGGCAAGTATTAAAACAGGAGACGAGGAAATTTCAAATAACTGCTTCCCTGCATAACGATATTTTCAAACAAACAACCACTAATGAACAAGGTCTCTGTGATCTACAGGTCCAACACAATATTTAAAACTAAATAACAAAGTTAGCATACTCTTGGCAAGCCCGGTAGCTCGTTATCAGAAAGTGTAGCGACATGAAATTGCAACATCTTTAAATCCTCAGCAATAACATGAGCTGCTGTTCCATTCAATTCATTGCGCTTAAGCTGGTTGTTAGCCTTGATGATGTCAGCTAGCTTGTGAGTAAGATCATCCTGTAAAAAATAGCAGAGATGATACCATAAAATCACCCATAAATGCCACCTACTAGTTGTATTTATCATCTTAAATACATTAAATAATTATAAATATGATTTGCTACAATCAATCTTGCACCTGATAAATCCCATAAATTACGAAAAAAAGTTACAAAAGTAAATAGATGCTAGCCCATAATGAAATAAGTGCCAGAAGTCTTACCAATATTCAAGAAGAACAATATACATAAGAAAGCAAACTGGTGTGGACAGGCAAATAATATACATATATATATATTATATATATAATATAATATATAATAAACATAAAATAATCATAGACAATAATGATGTACCTGATTCCTTGCATTCCCATTCATAACAACGGCTGGTCTGACCGGTAATGGTGGAACAGGTATGACAGTGCAGATTAACCAATCTGGTCTACAAAAAGCAGGATCCATACCCAACACAAGACACTCTTCATCAGTAATACGCTTGAATATTTCATAGACCCTGTCAGCATGCAGTTGAATTTTTTTCTCTTGGGAGTCTTCGTTGAGGTGCTTCCACTCAGCAGTCAGATCAAGTCCCTGCTGTCGAATCTGTGGCTGGTAACGTCCACAACCACCATGTGCCTAACAAATATAAAGCTCTACTTAAATTGATAGCATAACCTATTTCCCTGATCACTACAAAAAACTTCTAGCCCAGACCAATGATTTACAAAACCATGCAGATTAACGAAAGCTAGTCTTCAATAACTCAAGCCTCAGGTAACTCAGAATGACTCAGAAAAAAATAAAGATTAATTGCCGAGTCTATAAATATTCTGTTTTATTATAAAAACAACTTTGAGGAACTTTTGATAAAGAATAAAACTAGAAATTCGATGCCAAGAACATCCTCAGCTGGTCAAAGCCATAGTCTAGCCATAGTGTATGCAGATAGAAAACTCAAGGGAAATAGGTCAGTTATGTGGTATAAACCTAACCAAATATAGTAACATAAACGAAAAATAATTTTTTATGTGGCAAAGGCATACACACCTAAAATTGAGCCCAGCATCTGTTAATTTGACATTAAGAGGCACCTTATTGAATTTTCTTACTCATTGCGCAAGCAGCAGGATCATAGTAATAAAAAGAACTAACTGATAATGCACTAACCATGCAAGCAGTGTACTGGCATAGGTTACAAAAGTTATAGTGACATATTCCAATGACCAGTATGATTTAATTTACAGCATAACTATGTTTGCAACACCTAATACATTTTAGTTAGCATAGTGGTGCCTAGCGCCATTCAGGTATGCAAACTGAGCATCTGAACCATGTTTACTTCTGGGAAATGTTGCTCATGAACTAAAACTAGAAACAAATTGCACACAAACAAGTGATCAAGAATAAGTCATCACCTTTTTTTCAGCTGGCTCCTCTGTATTCACATTGGCATCAAATTGCTGGTCCATTACATCACCACCTTCACACACTTTCTTAGACTTACACAAGTCATAAACATGCTCAAACCTTTTTCGAGGTTGGCCTTTACTCTTGGCTAAGATTTCTAGCAGTTTAGGATTGTTCTACAAATCAAGCAAGGACTCTGCTGCACTGAAAAATCATTTACTACCTCGGATTAGAGTTTTAGAGTAAGACAATTATAAAATTCAATTTTAATCATGAATCCTTATAAAGAAAACACTCACTTGGAATTCAAATCACATTCTGTCAGTCAACTGGATTATAAAAAGTTCACTCAGAGTTCTGCACTAACATTATAATCAAACACCTACCATATCAACTAGCAGTTTTGAACAGTAGTAACACACGCATCTCAGAATTTTCACGGTCATTTTAAGGAAGACAACATGAAATACAGGTTTTGCAAGTTCAATGTGCCCGAAGTGCCCAGGACACTCAGTCATGTTGCCAGCACATGTCTGGCATCGAGCTGTGCGATCAATAGTCCCTTGACGTGGATCCATGAGCCCTCCAAGTTTTGGCTTCCCAGCCTCCATAGTTTCAGCAAACCGTATTCCGCCATCAGTAACCGATGCTCGTTTCTATACAGAGGTGTACTGAATTGACCTCCAATACCATTAAGCAGGGCAAATTAAAAAAAATGCACACAACATTGATATAGCAAAGATTGAAAACGTTTCTCTGTTTAATAAGAACTGAACTAAACGCACAAAAAATTTCTGTACCTTGAAGACAGAACACAAACGAAAATTTACCTTTTACAGTAACAATCACTGATTGCAAAACAGACTAAGTTTTTAAGGATTTTTCAACGCGAATTAACAAGTTTACTTACTATCTCATCAGGGCTTATAACTCCGAATTGCACCTTCTTCACAAGGCGCAACGGTGCATTCGAGTGAGCTTGTGTCGTGGGACCCGGCATTGTGGTAGCAAACTTAAGATATTCAAGGTAAATATCTTCTTTGCATTTTATCCCACCAAAATCTTATTTAAATTCACCATTAAATCTTCAGGGTGAACTCAAGCGGCAGCACACATCCAAAATGCTCTTGCAATCAGAGATACGAAGAAAGTCAATCCGAACTCCAAGCTGGTTCACGACAAATTGATGAACCAGAGCATGGTCTGGGATTCTTCAACCTTTGCGGGGGTTATGGCGTCACGCTTTACCATAGGGATTCCAGCTCATATACGTGGTTGAACATTATGTCCACGCGCGCCTTTCGGAGCCTAGCCTCGATTGTCGAATGCTCCATTTTCAACTTCCTCTAAGGTCGGATATTCTTTATGAGTAGCCCCCAGACAAGTGGCCTCGGCATCCTTGCTTCCTTTCTTTTGGTTGGTGCGGGTTCCTTACTATGGCCATTCTTGGTGCCTGGAGCAGAGCAAAGCATGTGCAGCTCACATATGCTTTGCAGCAGCGCGTAGGTCGAGATTTGGTAGTGCACTTCCTTATTTGTACATCGGTCGTATAACGCAATCCTCCGGATGCTTACATGAAGACACTGAAAGATTTTGGCCGTCAGCTTACACGACATCTTACATGACATCTAACAGTTGTTCGTGCGCGGAAGTAGCCCTTGGGCCGAATTTTGATTTTCCACCAAAAACTTGGTACCTAATATTTCCTGACTCAATATTTTGAGCAGCTGTGGAAAAGTAGCCTAGACTGTGTGCGGGGAAGCAACGAAGGGCATGTCTGCTAGACATCCCTTCTATCACCACGGGGACACCAGATTCTTCTGAACTGGATTGGCACGCAGTAAGTCCGTACCTAGAGCAAACAAAAACAAAGATTACGGCCTTGGCTGACCTCAGAGTATTTGAGAAGTAGTCTGGGATGGCTTAATTGTCCCCTGACGAAGCAGCTCCATCCTTTGAATAGGTCGCGAAGCAGTTCAACGAGTCGGTCTCATCACCGATGGGTCATCTAGTGAGTCTCGCAATGGGAGGGTGTAGTCTCTTGCGGCTGAAAGTCTCGATGACTTTGCTAATAAGAGGCTCTGCTCCGTGAAGTTTCATAGTGGGAAGATTTTTCAAGGGAGCAATCAATCCGAAGAATCTAGCGTCGGAAACTTTTATTTATTTTTAGAGCGTGTTCAATAGGGCTGCTAGAAATCTATGCAAGACCATCTCAAGTGGAATGAATTTGGACCTGGCAATTCCACTTATCAAGATCCGACGACCCACCGCAGTTTCAATCTACGAAGTTCATTGGTGGTGTGAGGTGGTCACTGGTAACTGGTGCCGTCGGTGGGATTTGGTAGAGTAACATTCTGTGGGTGCTCATGCCAACGACCCTCCTGTTCTTCTTCTTCATAAGCAGTGGCTTGTTGCTCTTGTATCTGCTTAGATTCACATGGGTTATTCGAGCAACATTTGGTACAGCGTCTTCGTATCATTGTTTTCAGCCAGGTCGAGGTGTTTAGCTCACCTAATTAGCGATTCTCATTGATGAACGTACGTTCACCGATGTTCTTTACGTTTCTTCATTTGCACGTTAGTGCCAAGTTCGGTGTCGCATCCACCTTTCCTCGAAGCCGTCTGCGGATGACTGAGTCTGCGCTCGTCTCATGCTGCTCAATGTGGAGCCGGGTCCAGGCCTAGACCCTGTTCAATTTTGAATTGATTAGCCGGAACGGGGATTTTGCGTTTCGGTTCGTCCAAGGGGCGTGATTTGTGGGATTTGGTCTGCATGTACTTCAGCCTTTCCAACATTAGCGCCTATCAAGCTGTGGCCCAGATCTTACCCGCTCCCCAACATGGTATGACTTCACGTGGTGATCACAACCAACGTCAACAGTAGCAACCTTCCACTGTAAAAGCGATTTCTTGAACTAAGCGCTCCGGAGACAACTGCTTTAGCAGCTCAAAAAAGCGCATGGTGGATCAATCCAGCCCCAGACGAAATTTTGAAACGCGAGCTCTGCAGTTGTCCGTCACTGTCACCATGTCATAGAACCGGATGATTCCACTTTCTCTGGTCATCGAATGGATCTTTGGCGGTAACGACATTGCTTGCCTCGGGTGTGTAGGATTGCACTATGGTGATCTTCACATTCCGTGTGATTCAAATGTTTGTGGAAACAATCAGTTTACATTGATTAGCCTGAGGCGCGTAAGAGCGGGTTTGGTCAAGTCTTTTTAATTATTAGTTGTTTAGTTATAATTATTTTTTATAATTTTAATGTTTGTATTATAGTTATTACTATTGTTTTTATAATTTGCTAGTATGGTCGAGCTTCAAGTGACTTATATACAAGCGCTTATTGCTATCTAAAACCTGCTGGGACTTAACAGTTTCTGACGTATTTGAATCCTGGGTCAAGATAGTTGACAGCAAAGCCAGGGGCTATAGCTGCCTGGTCATGTCGATTAGCTGCACCCTTCGTGCAATGACCCTTCACACCCAACGAATGTGGGATCGGTATTTACCTGTTTTTTTTTTGGCACGATTTCTGCAGCGTTGAGATATGGTAAGTATCTCTAATTCTCCAAGGATCCGGACATTGTTTTGACTATAAAATAATTGCTAAAAAATATCCTGGAGTGAAGTTTAGATAAACCTCGTCGCGAATGCTAATGATGTGCTGTGCACAAAATCTAGTCAAATCTTAGAATGCCTGCAAGAACTCGGCTTGAAACAAAGAGCTCTGTATGACTGTTTGCTTACGATGCACCAACTTCCTGACTTGCAAGAGATGAGGAATGCCTGAAATTTTTTTCTGGTGAACACTGTCAGCAACTGCTTGCAGCGTGTGGCAGTGATTGTCTCTATGCAAGACCTTGCAATTATGGCACATGAAAAGTCGTTCCCAAATATATACCATGGCAGTTTGAAATACTTCTTTGGTATCAAACAACGCCTCCACTCGACTTACTTTATTCAAAGACTTCCTCGAGGAAGAAATCTTCTTAAGTAGCGCCGCTACTATCAGAAGTGACCTTTCAGCAAACAGATTGCACAGACTCAGACCTAAATCAGACTACTCCCCAACGCTAAACAAAGATCAACCTGGAGCTTTAAACCGCTCACTAGATCCCAGTGCGCGGCAGTCGCTTTAGTCCCTGCTGCACCCGGCTAGCCATGGCACTACCTGGCCACTTCCAGGTTCTCCCATAGCTAATCGTAATGCGCCAACAGAGACCGTGCTCAAAAGCGCAATGACGTACTGCTTAACCAGCAGAATAGCAGAGTCATCAACGGATCACGAAGCATAGGCGAAGGAATAGCACAGCAGCGTACCGCAGTAATACTCATTCTCAGCTGGGTACGCTCTACTCTCTGATATCAATTCAATATTGAATGTTAGCAACAGTACATTATATAATGACTTATACGCATATTATCGGAAGCATCAAAATAGAGTCACCATTAATAAACACATTTTTTTTTGTGAACGCATAAAATTTGGCATGAACAAACTTCACGGTTCGGAAACAATCAGCAACCGGGTGGGCAAGACCTCTAAAAATCTCTAAAAATTCTCTATAAACTCTTAGAACAATGTAAACTTTATCTCTCATACAAAACTCAAACATTCTCGAAAGAAACGTAACGAAAAGCTGGACATTCTCGAAACGTAAATGCGACAAAGCCAAGCGAGTTCACAAGTGAACGCATGCCCCCATACGAAATCAGCTGGTTCTTTTTTCCTTATGGCTTATCATAGAACAACCTACTTTAATCCAGGACACCAGGACCGATCCGCAATAAAATCATGGCATATAGAATAGTACTCCATATTATCATATGGCAGCCCCCCAAGCAAAATTGCTGCCCGCGCACGGAGTCCACAAGTTAAATTCCTACCAGCTTAACTTTCGGGATGCATTAAAAAAAAAACGCAACAGATAAAACGACTCTAGCATATAAAAAGGCTACATAACCTTGAATATAGAGCAAAGCTAACGAGCTATTGCAAACACACAAACAAACAAACCAAATCGTTCGATAAACGCGTTTAGCTAAGAGGAAAACAGGATTTACAAACATCAACTATCATATCTTATTCAAAACAAAAACGTGCTGCACGGGGAAACGCAGAACATGAACACATACCGACATCAAAAAGAGGAGCGTCATTTCAAAACAGAAGGAGCGAAATGCTAGACAGAGAGCATCATAAGATGAACCCCGTCGCCAGGTCCCAAATTCAGATGACGAAGATTTGAACAGACTGCACCTACACGTGACTCTCTCAGAAGAAGTACCTACTATCGGTGTAGAAAAGGAGAATAAAACATTGACTCCTTTAAACTCGCGCGAAGAAAATTATTCAAGCAAACAGCATATTTTCATATGACCAGCACTGCAGAACAGGCCACTGTATTAAAAAAAAAAAGAGCGACAAAAACATCCAGAACAAACAAACATGCCCGCAACACCAACAGGAAACAATAAATTAATAGACACTATAAGTATGTCAACAACACAAGAACAAACCGAAAAATCAATACAGAAACTGTGCACGGGCAATGAAAGCCAACGGGTGAATAACTCAGACACGACTCGGAGGTGTCCATGGCTAACTGGAGTAGAGGGCATCGATATCCGCCTGGTAGTGCTCCTGGATGTTCTTTCGCTTCAGCTTGAAGGCGGCAGTGACGAGCTCCGACTCTGGCGTCCACGTCTCAGAACATAACTTGACCTTCTGGGGAATCTCCGCCTTCAACAGCTTTCCTGAGAACGATCAGGATGCAGAGGGGTGAGAAACGAGGCAGTCTTCAAAACATATACTCGCAAGGCTCGACTAGAATACCAGCGACTGAGACTATTAACAAACTATTTATAACTATTCATAACTATTTACAACTATTTATAACTATATTTTCGTAAATAAAACATAGAGAATTTTCATTAACTATAAAACATTCCACATGAGAACATAGGAGATATATTGTGCTTTCTCATAGCATGAACAGGATTAAGCGCGGCTCCAAAAACAAGGAAAATTCTGACATTTTGAAGCGAAAATTGACTAGACCTCGACCTACATATTGCAGATTGCACATTTGGCAAACAGGCATAAAAGAGAAATTTTGCCTTCCCTGAGACGATAAAAAATCAATAAAACGTTGACAAGATCGCGCACCATCGTGGATTACCGGTCAGTGTTTGCCTACAAGAAGCCAGCAAGGCATTGTAACACGCAAAAGCAAGACTTCGGACCTTTTCGACGTAGAATGCCAGCTAGGGCAGATCTAGAAAGGCTACAGCGCCACAGCGAAAGTATGCGCATGCCTCAGGCTGAAAGAGTTTTGGGGTCGGGGATTTCACGAACAAGAGTATTTTACTTCCAAAACAAAACTGCAAAACAAACGAGCTCATTGCCTGCAAGCGGTTCCGATGCGCTCTTGAAGAACGACTTTAACCACGCTCACCCACAGTTTGAACCTGCGCGGGTCCATGTTCCACCCCAGGACACGCCCAGAACATGTCTTAACGTCGTATTGTTCGTTATTTCTCGGCTAGACGCTTTAACCCTACATGGTTTTGATATCGTTTCGTCTCGAGTTTCCCACGTTTTCCTACTGCTCCATCCGCGTATGTACAGTATGTTATGTTAATGAGTTTCACGACGAGGTGGCGACTTCGACCTGATGAGCCCTGGCTTCTCACATAAATGCATATTACACTACATTTCTTCTCCATTGAAGTGCTTGCGGACTTGTTTTGATATTGCATTAATGGCGGAGTTACTTCCTAGTTTTTTTGCTCGCATTTATTAAGCAAATAAAGCTTGACTCTAGAGGGTCTTGAGTCTTTAGTTCATTACGGGATTATACCGAAGCAAAAGGAACAGCAGCTTTCATAGTGCAATCGACGGTCAATACAATGTTGGAACGGTCACTTTATAGCCATTTATTATATATGCCGTCATTTATAGGTGATCGGATATATATATAGCCATTTATTACATATTTTTATAATACGTTGGTCGAACCCAGAATTCCTTGGACTAGACGGCGCAGAACTTGGAATGGTTTTCATGGTCGCTTCCAGGAAATGGTGAAGGGGACAACACGAAGAAGACTTGGAAAGACGGAAGCAAGGTCATCAGCACAGTGTACATGAACAGAACTGCAACCACTGCAGTAATGGAGTTTGTCGCTACTCTAACTGTACGCCAAAGGACCGTGTTGCCAAGCAAGTGCTTGTGCTTCCAAAAATAAGCTTGAAAATACTTATATATATATATATATATATATATATATATATATATATACATACCATAAAAATAATATTATATATATATATGTATGTATATATTTATATATACTTTATAAATAATATATATATACTACGAAAAAAGTCTAAGTCAACTTCCCTGGCCCAGTAGAGAGGAACGCTCAGTGGTTCTCATCTCCGTTTCTTTAGCTCATAAGCTTGACTATATATCTTCGTTCCCAATGTCCTTACAACCACGCTACACTAAATAACTTCGTTCCAAATGCCCTTATCTTTGCGTCAGACTATATATAAAAGATTAGTGACATGAAAGCCTTCGGCCACGCTTAGCTGGTTGGTAAAGAACTTGATGAATCACGTTTCTGACACGTGCAAACCAAGCCAAGCGTTAGGATCAGATACACGAGCTTAGCAGCATTATTCGCAAGCATAAACGACTATTCAAAACATTGACGACAACAACTCCAGAACATCAGCAGCATTTTAAAAGGATGAAAGCGGTGAAGACCATCGCAATAAAACTCTTACCGTCTTCGCAAACCTTCAGCAAATCTTTGGAGACCTCTTTGACGATGGTCTTGTTCTCACAAAGGGCCTCCAACGGTTGGTCGCTCAAACCTAGCGAATCCGCAAGCGCATGCAGATGCTTGGCTGCCGGCACGACCAATACGATAACGAAGGTCTCATCGGGGCTCCCGTACACGCAGCAATTCTCGACGAACTTGGAGTGAGCCAGGGCGCACTCCACTTTGCTTAGGGAAACGTACTCGCCGTGTGAGAGCTTTATCAGGTCTTTCTTGCGATCTGAAGTCAAAAAACGAAGAAAATCGAAACCCGAACAAATCCCAAGTTCAAACCCAACAAGGGTATCATCGAACAAACCTACTTGCAATGCGGTGTGCCTTCAGACTCTGCCACCTCTCCACTCCCACAAGCCTGGCACCCTCCAGCCCTTCCACCCCAAGGTGCATAAGGCGATTCGGAACAGTCACAAGCATTGGGGCTGAAAACATGAGCGGCTTCCTTCCAGCCTGGACAAGAAGCTTATCAGTAACTCGCATGGGAAGGGTTCTTCCAAGGAAAATTGCAGTTTCGGGAGCTACCGTGGTGAAGAGTTCTTGCAATGCCAAACATACGGCAAAACACAAACTTGTGGGGAAAAAATAATTTGGCTACTGATAGTGCGCACTGTTTTCAATCATTCAATCAATCGATCATTCATTCATTCAACCAATCACTAACATATACATATACTGTCTTCAATCATTCAATCAATCGATCATTCATTCATTCAACCAATCACGAAAATATACCTATATACACTTATCCGTCTTTAAATCTATCTTATGTAATGAGCAAGCACGCAAGCGCGTTTGTGCCTGCATCCATGGATGCACGAAAACGTTTCAAGCAAAACGACTGACCGATAATTTTCAACACGCCATCTTCGTGGATCTCTCCAATGTCTCCGGTGTAGAACCAGTTGCGACCAGACTCGCGGGTGTAGCACTCGGCAGTTTTCTCCGGCTGCTTGAGGTACCCCATAGTCACGCAGTTGCCCCCGATGACGATCTCTCCCCGCGGGTAAGGCTTGTCGTTCACAGTGTAGGAACCTGTGAGAAAAACACACAACGCGCTTGAATCCCGTCTAGAGCAGACTTTGAAACTTCTTGTTTTCTTGGTTCGACCACTAAGTCTAGCATGAGCGTCTCTTGGATTTCAAAAACCACTTGCAGGCGCGGATTACCCGCAAGCTCATGCTCACACACACACACACACACACACACAAACACACACACACGCACACATTAACATACGCAACCTGTAATCCAAAGCGGCGCCAGGTTAATGTCTTTGCGAGCGTCTAGGGGAGCGAAGTGATGCACTTCTCTGAGCGATTATTTGGCCCTCGATAGGCATGTTCAAAGAAGTTAAGACGTTTTCGCACGTGTGGGCTGGGTCTGCTGCGCGCGCGACTGTGAGTGTGTGGATGTGGGTATGTGGGCGTGTGTGCGTGCGTGAGTGTGTTATGTGTGGTGTGTGAGAGCGTAAGTGTTTGTGTGTGTTGTGTCTGTGTGGATGCGTGCGTGTGTTGTCTGTGTGGATGCGTTCGTGTGTGCGTGAGTGCGTGCGTGCGTGTTTTGTGTGCGTGTGTGAGAAAGTGTATGATTGTGTGATTGTGTGTGAGTGTGTTTCGGTGTGATTCGGTGTGCAGATCACGTTGATGACACTAACCTTCTGCCCAACTGACGAGTCGAATCATGGCTGATCCGATTGGTCTTCCGACGCGACCCGTCGACTGGTCCCACACTGGTTAGAGTGATTATGAGTCATTGACATTATCTCAAGCACTACCGGCTACAAATCAACACGTAAGGAAATATTTAACGCACGAATCGAACGGAGAAAATAATTACGAAAAAAATTCATAATGGCTCTCGATACAATCCGTCTTCATACAAAGTCTTGAAGGCGACCTAAAAAATCTTAACATAATACAGCAATGGGCAGACTTTCCTTGATTCATAGGCGACCATATCTTTTACGGTCCCCGAGAAGCAAGACATAAAGCAAAAAAATGCACGCTCACGTCATTAAGCGCTTAGAAGAAGCTGGATTAGACTGACTGGCAAATTTGAGACACTTACAAAAGTTGCAAATATATAGGACACAGAGAGGACGACACATTGCGGAATCTTGTTTATCACCCCCCCCCCCCTCCCTCTCGTAAATAGGAGAACGAAATGCAACTCCTAATGACTCCGAAAGGCATGACTTGCAAGCTGGATGCTTCAGCAGCTAAGCCGCCTTCGCGTTCTAGCATTGCGCATACGAGAGCAGTTGACTTCATTGATTTTTTTTTGGTCGACCTAGGAAAGAGCTTCTGTCATTGCCAAGTAAATCTAGACGACCGTACACCACGATACCGTTACGACAGTTTCGCGCCTGTTTCGACGCTTTCATAGCTAGTAAAGTTCCGAACAAACATTCAGCCATCCAGGTATTTAGAACTAGCTCGATGGATAGCTCGCTGAAAAAGGGTTGCTTACTGTGAGTCAGCGTGCCACCAGCACAGGTTTCGGTCAAGCCGTAACCTTGACTGACCGGGCAGCAGAAGCAGACGTTCATGAACTCCTGCGTCTCGCTCGACAACGGGGCGCCACCGCTCAGCATCACGCGCACGTTGCCACCAAGAATCCTACGGATCTTATTAAATATCAACCTGAGAAAAGCAAACACAGCGTGCAGATGAAAAATGCGAGGTAGCAAAATCAAACAACCTAAAGTGCCAATAGCGATGTATTTTTTCCACAGAAACAAAGGTGAAGAGCCACTGCAAAAGCCGACGAAGATCTTTGCACGGAGGCGCACCATCGGGCCAGACTACATACACCACGCGCGTACGCATAATCTCCGAAGCTAAGTGATAACAACTATAAGGTAAGCGCCATTTGAGAGGCTTGCCATTCGCGCAACTAAAATATGCCAGGCAAGTCAAAGCAACACTTCCCAACCTTACAAGGCATACAATTTTAAACAACAAATTCCCTTTGCCGGCATAAATCCGGAATTTAAAAAAACGACCAGCAATAAAAAAAAAGGCTAGTACGACTACTCTAACAGCGTAATAACAAAAATGACCATGAGCACCCAGAAGAGTAACTGAGGGTACCAATTTAAGATGGGTGTGTCGTAACCCTTCCTAACGAGCCGCAGCTTGTAGTCGTAGGCGAACCTGAAGAACAGCTGCTGGAGGGGCGACCTCGACTGCAGCTGCTCCGTGACCGTCTTGCGAATGCGATCCATGATCATCTAGAAGGTGACGTCACCGTTTACACTTGAGCTGGCTTACTCTAGGAAGTCCCAAAACGACTACGGGACACAAGAAGAAAATCCGACTACAGCCATGCAACGAGAAAAGAAACCTGTCAAGTAGGACAACTTTAAGCGCATCAGTTCCTACACTCATAGCAACTATCATCTATAAAAGACCATGCGTAAACAAATGCGTAAACAAAAGCAGACTAGCAAAACATGCTGCCCCGTGACCCACAAAATATCGATAGCAGCAAGACTACATACAGGAACGGCAGCCATTAGCGTCGGCTTCAATACCGACACATCGCCTTTCGACCCCTTTTTAATCTTCGATGACTACGAGCGAAAACAAAACAATCAATGTTAGCACAGAGGTGACAAACAAACTTTTGATTAACTGAGGTAAATATGCCGCTGTTGTACTTCCGAAATCGGAAAACCCAAAACTCTAAACTAGAATTTATTTGAGACCCAATAAATTTCACTTTGAAATCTGAAGCACTTCTAAGAGCACAATCTGGATCAAGACATGAACCAGCATAAGCAGGAATAAATGCGGAATCTGACAAAGTACTTATCATACCGTACACACATTAACTCTACATCCCTACGACAGCTGACGCTAGAAAATGCCATAATTAAGATCAATAAAAGTCGATCAACATTTTGACGCAGTACAATTAAGAACAGGCGCAGACGCGCTGGCTGCAAACACCCAACATTAAACAAATTAAGATCCAATATGGATCCCTCTCGTGCTGAACTCAAACAGAGAATTCAATGCCATAGACACTAAATTATTAGTCTTGAAGAAAATGACGTAAACTAAGAAGTGAAGGCAGGATTCAAGACAGGGTCGTCATGCCAACCTCGCACGCGGTTGTCAACTCGTCAACCGGCAGGCGGCATTTTAGACTGATTGAGAGATGACGTAGACTCAAATGCACCTCAAATTAATTGGTTTCAATAACGCAGTGACCACGCATACGAACGAACCTGATCCGACAAGGTCAACGCACTGGAGTAGCCGATTTTTGTTCCATGCCTTAAGCAGGAAATCTCTAAAACCACGAAGGGAAGGATAAATCAAATAAAAGAACGTTTAACAACCCAAACAAAACCTCTTCTACTCGTATGCTGCAATAAGATCGAGCAGCATGGGGATATTACGTTCCCGGAAATTTAATTTTTCATAATACTAAAATCCAGCATAATTTCTGCACTAAACAGGTCTGAGCATGGCATATACGTCAAAATGTTTTCCAGAAGATTATCAAAAAGGATTAACTTTCAAGCAACTTGAGCGACTACACGTTCCATATCATCTAAAGAACAATTTCTTTTCAATCAAAACAATCAAGATCACTTTATGCAGACTGGAAGAACACAATTTTCAGGCAAATCCAAAACTGATTTTAAGTTTTTGCAGGCACAGAGTAAAGCTTTAGCACGTAAATTTTGAAGAGTCTATTCATATTACTATTCCTTAAAATACATCAACAGCAGCTACAGTTGAACTCATGAAAACACATGAATGCACTAACCACATGCCAACTCAAGAATATGTGCCAACGGCAGGTATCCAATGCAAGTGTCTAAAGGCCTACAGGCAAAAATCAAAGTAAACTCATTATGCCAATCCAGGTCTCAAAGCCTTCGGAACACTGATTATGGAAACTACGTCATACTTCAAGGAAAAACGTTAAGGTAACATTTCACAATAAAAGAGTCAGCAGTTTAACAGCATGACAGGGCTACCCGAATTACAAGTTAAATCACATTAAGGCCTTTGTGCAAGGGCAAATGCACAATAGTTAATTTATTGACGGCATTTGCAAATATATAGGCAAAAATTGGTCATTCAATGAATACTACCTGGTAGTGGAATGATAAGTACTGTACCTCCAAAGTCGTTGGTATTGCAGAGCATACTACAGAGGCTGCCATATACAATGATTCTTTGCTGCTACCAAGAAATTGCTCTTTTATGATGACTGCTCAAGCATGTTTTTTAAAAATGAAGATCACAAGTCCCTTAATGTCATCAATTTCCTCCAAGCATGAACATGCTGAGGTTTGATAATGCCTCCCTCCATTTTCGAAGGCTCAGTTTCAAAATTGACTAAAGCGCAATCCACAAAAAACAATGCAGAAGGTCATGTGAAAAAAACTGTAAATCGCTGTGCACTGAATATGCATTACACAGCACAAGTTTTATGCGAGTAAGTCAACAATGTATTGGATAACTTGAGAGTTGCAAGGTGCACGCATTCCTAAAAATGTAATAAACCTACATGAGTAGGAGTGTGCATTGGACTTAAAAGCAGTCTTATGTTTTGCGCTTAGCTCTAATGCATAACTTCAACAGAAGCCGTTTTAAAATCCTGATTAAAGTGAACGTTTTGATATGGATCACCACATCATGGAAGAAAATCCCCTCCTTTGGGCGAAATCTTGGAATTCCAATTAGAGGAAACTTCAGGACAAATCTAAGTGCTTGCCTAAGGGATATACACAGGTTAGTGCGTATTCTGATAACCAATTATATGTCGGTTCCTCAAAACCCATGTTATTCGTCGACGAGCCCATTTCTTCCTTGTACCAACCAGAGTTGATTTCAAAACTATAAAGTTCATGTTGCGTTGCTGTAAAACATCTTTCGATATGTTAAAACCCAAGAACGAAAACGAAAAAACACTAACCCAAGTCCTGGAACCAAAATTGCCAAGGCACCAACTGCACAGGTAACATTGAAGTGCGACATCATGACTCCTAAAAGATGAAGTAACTAAAGATAAAACCCTCCTTGTTCTACTCCATACTTACAAACCAACTCAATGTGTATTCGACACAGGTTCGCTTATCATAGTTGTTCAAGCAAGCAGTCAAGCACAGCCTATCTATATCTAAAACCAATCATTCCACAGAATTTATTTGCAGCTTTCATGGCAAGCCATGCTTACACATAGCATCCACAGCTAGGGCCCATAAAAGTCTGTCCAAATACATTTACCTTTTGGAACACCAGTGGAACCGCTTGTATACATAATAACAGCAAGATCATCATCCTTTGGAGGATCAAATTGTGCTTCAACTAAAAGGCAAGACTGAAGAAGATAGAGTAATGCAACTAAGAAGCTGTATAGAAGCTTATGCCACAAAAGAGCAAACTTTGAGTAAAATTTTTGCTTAAGCTAACCAGGAAACTGGAAACAAGGTATTTCAACTCTCAAATATATTCTCCTTTGATAGAGCATGCAGCTTAGGTAACAAGACAAAAATAGCAGAGATGCTTCTAGATTCAGTTGCTAATGTAGCAAACATGCCACAGGCAAGCCATAGCTTGTAAGGTATTTCAACTCTCAAATATATTCTCCTTTGATAGAGCATGCAGCTTAGGTAACAAGACAAAAATAGCAGAGATGCTTCTAGATTCAGTTGCTAATGTAGCAAACATGCCACGGGCAAGCCAAGCTATGGGAGCCACATAGGAAATACAAAGCAGAGCTATTTATGAAAGTCAGTTGTTGATCATCATTTAATTTGGAATAGAAAGGACAGAAAAAAATAACTAGCATGCAAATCTCTTGGTAAGACAATAAGTATTATCCATAAGTTCAAGCTCCAATAGCAGATCACTTAAACTTTGCTACCCCCTAAATCAGTATTATATATACCAACCCATTCAGAGATTGTAAAAGAATTGAACAGTTTCATGATTCTCAGTTCAACATCACAATAGCAACAATGAAGAGTCCTTTTTTATAATAAGAAAAATTTGATAAAGGATGTTCACAGTAATGAGCCTCAAATATATTTTACTACCTTGTGTGCCCTTCTCTAATAAGTTTTGATTCGACATCTAAAAACATGGAAACTAGCCATGCAAACCAAGGACCAAAACATAGATGCTTATTTAAGCACAAATGGCTCTGTAGATTTTACACTTCTAAGCAAGAAACTCTTGCAGAAGTGGGACAGCGACAGGGGTAGCATGAATATATCATCTCTCTGCGCCAAACATAATTTTCTTAGGTCAAGATGCAGGACGGTATAGGACAACCCACTAAACTGCAATTAAACAACATCAACGCAAATCACATATTTCAAGACCAGCAATTACAGATAAATGAAAGACATACAATGAAGAAGAATAAGAGAAATCTCAAGGCATCTCAAAAAACCCATGACAAGAAATTTTACAGACACATGGTGCAGCATTTGAATGTAGAGTATGTTGTCTGAAAAAGGAAACAGGTTACTTCTAAAGCTAAAGCCTCAAGCAAAAAGAGCAACTTTTAACAAGGGCCCTTAGTAATGAATACTTTTTTATTGTAGGAGGGACCATTTAAACCTATATCATATTATCAGAGCAACTATATTAATAAAAACAATCAACTTACGGTTCTCCAGCTTAGCACCAAGTTCTTGCACTTGCTGCATAGAAAACAGTTGAACACGAATAGGGAAGTCACTGAGAACAGACTTCTTTACATCACCAAAGTAAACAATCATTTTGAGGTAGTGCAACTGGGTCATGAGAGACTTCAGCTTTGGGAGCAGTGCTGCATCAGTAAACACAATAGCAGCCTCTGCTTCATTGAACCCATGCACTAGGGCATCATCACCAAGCGTTGCATAGATGGTAACAACTGAGAAAACAGCAACATAGTACAGCTTAACTGCAGTTAACAAATAATGTTGAAACTCACAATGGAAGTGGACAACAGATAAAATATGTACGTACACATGGAAACTGAAAATAGCAGAAAGGCAAATAAACATTCATAGGGCTGCTCACAAGACAATTAAAACTGTCAGCACCATCATCAGAATAATTAATGTACGCACTGGTCAACATATCCTAATTTTAGGGGGAAATTAATATAACATGAGCATCATGAAGCTAAGTAAATTCGAACATGTCAAAACGCCCATTCATGCAAATATAAGTGTTGCTGTATACAAGCAGCTTGTACACAAAATTAAGTGCACCTGTATATAGTGCATTAATGGCTGTTTTTAGAGGCAGGACTTCTAAAGGACCTGAATCACTGCAGCAATCTTGTTTACAAACAAATAGTCAAGTCCACAAAATCATTAAGACATTCACTATTGATTCTGGGTCTGCGTAAATCACAAATCACAGTTTTAGAGAAGACATGCTTACGTGGAAAATTTCTCATGAAACAGGCTTGAGCTGTGATCATCCATTCGGCTTTTGTTTCAGCAAATATGCATACATATTCCTTTGGTGCAATCCCCAGGGCTTGTATGCCACTAGCAAGCCTACGTGCATGCTCGAAAACATCATTGTAGGTCAGCCACTTATACTGGCCAAGAATAACTTTTTTAAAAGTACGACCATTCGACTGAAGCTCGTCTTCTTCTGCGAGTAGCTCCCGGGTGCCAAGAGCTGGTGCTTTTCCATGCATATCCACGGCAATCCTAGGAAAATTCGACGTCTTACAAAAATAGCTAAAATTCAAAAAATCTCCCATTCTACTTTGGCTTGTGTATCTGATATCATCCACGGAGAAAACTAACATTCAGAATCGATCAAAAGACCTAAAGCTCAATATGTTTAAAAATTCCAAACCCAAAGGTTAATATACCGAAAAAGTTTGTCAAGGGTGGTAACTCCTTGATGACCAACAACAAGCTTGTCCATGAACTCCACTGCCCTGTAAGGTCCAGAAGGGTCGTGGGTTGACTTTGCCTGAATAGCACCATACTTGAGTTTCTTGTAATTTCCACTCAAATAATACCAAGGCACGAAAGTAAGTGTGTTCCAAAACCATCCTACTACGTGACATGCAAATAAAATCAGCCTTTCGGCGGGATGGCGATTGCTATCCCCTGCCATGGCTGAATCTGAGTATATGCAATCCGCCTCTGCCGTTACTCTGCACGGCCAAAAGTCCAAAGGTCAAGGTTGAGGTTACACAATCCGTAACTGGACCCATTTGCGCGAGGGAATAGCCCTGCAGAAAAGGGTGAAGAGTTGATTTGTCGTGTAACCAAGGTTGTCGCACTTCTGTGTGAAGTTTAAAGCGACTGGTCCGGCCAAAGTTAAGGACACTACGTAACTGATGCTGTGTGATGAATGGGAGAAAGAACAGCTTGCGGTCCAAGTTGTGATGATTTCCAGGATCAAGACAAATTAAAGACGCGATGATCAACCGAAAGCACACAATCCGCTAACAATAAGGCTTATTTAAGATGTTTTAAGGAGTTATTTTCGAAGAATAAGAATAATAAGGATATTATCTAAGAATATGCTAGCCATTGGACTTTTTACAATGGGATTCTTCTCCCGTACCGCGCAGCTGGCAATGCTCAATTGATTTGGGGTCAGGCTGCTGAAACTGTGACGATCTCGTGCAACTTTTCACTTGAAGTGAAGTTGAGATCGTCACAGTGAGAAGTGTCTTGCATTCGGCAGCAAAATCTTCGCGATGCGTCTCGCGAATAATTTCTGATTCAGCATCGGCCAATTCTGTGGCACTCAGCTCTCCACTCTCTCTGCTGTTCGCCGGACTACGAGCGTTGCACACGAAGCGAGTGACCCGAGCCCTGATTCGCCTCAGTTAGTTCCAAGAGGAGTATCGCCTTGGATTAGACGATTTAATTGTTCATTCTTCAGATCGGCATTTACAAGACTGGCACGTACCTGCTAAAGATTGGCCCAAATGTTGGACGTCTCCGGAAGCTCCTTGTACCACTGCTGTATCTTCCTTGTTAGACTTTCTCCCAGTGGTGGCTCGTCTCAGTCTTGTCCAGTAAGCCAGATATCTTGAAGAAACGTCTTGGGACCGATCAGATAAGGTGCCAAGAACCCTATGGGGTCAAACAAAGCTGCAATCGTAGTCAGAAAGTTTCGCTTCGTAATTGTAGCATTCTGATTAGGCCCTTGACTTTTAAAAGTGTATGCATCTTTCTTGACTACCCAAAGCACGCCAAGGATTTTCACTGAGGGTAAACTCCGCACTTCAAGATCCACTTCAGATGCAAGGTCTGCTTCTGGTATGTGGCTGAGTGCAACTGGCGAGTTTGATAGCCGTTTCCTTGCGTGCATCCCCGCCGACATCCAAAGCCTTGACAGTTCTTGATAAAGTTGGATCCCCTCTTCTTCGGTCC
>QQSS02150958.1:0-15699 GCA_003687565.2 Craspedacusta sowerbii | reverse complement strand
GATAGATAGATAGATAGATAGATAGATAGATAGATAGATAGATAGATAGATAGATAGATAGATAGATAGATAGATGACAATCAGAACCAGAAATCAGATGAAAATAGTCTTTTTAATGGCTTTTAAACTATCGACCTACAGTTTTAGTTAATTCTTTTAGAGGAAGAGACCAAAAATTGATCGTAGTCAGATTGGTTTACCAACGAATTTTCAAGTAAGTTTTTGAATCTATGCATGCATAAGCCCGTTTGGATTTGTTCCCCTCTGTCCTTTAACTTTTTGTTAGCAAAGTTTATATTAAGTTTATTTTAGCCCTGCTGGATCTGCACTTAATTAGCTGTGATTTCTTGCAGCCTTGAATGGGTGTTGTTTGTTTCATAGGAAGTGTTAAGGTTCTTCGCCAGGTTATAGAATACTGTTACGCGCATGATCTAGACTGCCTGCTTGTAAGGAAGTTGCTGCAACTATTTTTTTGTAGCACACTGGCCACATTGGATCAGGGGAAGTTGCCGCTGGATTTGATGTGAGTTGTGTTCTATATCCTGGAATTTTGTGTGTGTGTTTACAATTATTATGATGTTATACGTTTATACTAAATTAATTTGAGGAATCATGATTAATTTAGATAACCCCTGTAGCAAGAAATGCTATTATTGAGCTTCGCAATGTTTTAGCAACTGCAGCCACTGCAATTTACTGCAGTTATTCATGTTAATGGAAGAAGCCGTGGCTAGTGTTGTAGTTCGGACGAAATTCTTGTGAGTGACGTTTTGAATTTGTTACCAGACTTTCCGACCTCCTATTTGGTGTGGTGTCTAAGCAAATGGTACCACTGAGGGTAATAGAAATTAGGAATGTACCGGATTTCTGCTCTGGCTCGGGCTCCGACCGAAAACGGGGCGCGTTCCGAATCCGGTCCAAATCCGTCTCCGGCAAATATCACGTAGATGCGTATCATATTCTACAAATAAAGGTCAAGCGATCTCCAGTTTGTTGTGTACAATTTTTATTAGCCGCTTGACTGGATATGAACGCAGACCACCCGGATCATCATTCTGTTGCTGGAAGTGCGCGGGCCTTGTGTGGAACTATTTTACATTAAAACCAGACGATGCTTCGAAGTGTCAGTGTGGTTTGTGCGACAGTGTCATATCACGTGGTAAGGCGAACCGGGCGAAAACGTTTTCGACTTTTTCTATGCTGACTCACCTACGCTCGAAGCACCGGCAACAGTACGATGAAATGCAGAAACGCATGGAAGAGTCTGTGTCGGCATCCGAGTCTGAGCGGTTATATCTTGCGGATCCTGCCACAGGGTCTGCGACAACAACACAGAAGACTCTGTTGCAGCAATCGCTTGCGGACACGCTTGCGCGAGCAAACGTCTGGGACATAAATTGTAGTTCGGCAGTGCGAATCCATCGAGCCATTGCCGAAGTGATTGTGGCGGACATGGAGCCCTTCAAATAAATGATGAATATATGGATAATATAAAGGAATAAATATGGAGAAATAAGGCTTCACTGACATGCTTAAAGTAGTGGAAAAGCGCTACTCTCTTCCTTCTAGAAAATGCTTTGCAGAACGAATGATTCCCCGGATGTATAATGAAGTGTGTGCTGCTCTGACAAACCTGCTTAATCTGGCCAATAACTAGATTTTGTCATTTACATCACACACTTGGACAGAAGAGAATACCGTACAGTCATATGGGCTTAACTGTTCAAATGCTAACCTCTGAATTTGAAAATATGAGCTATGTGCTTGATTGTCTGGCGTTTGATGGGCATGATATCGCCGCAGCATTAATGTCCGCCTTCCAAAACATGCTGAAGAAGTGGACCATCGATCAGAATCGATGCCACGTAGTGCTACGTGACAACTCTGCGAACATTGCCAAGTGTTTTCGAGTTGCAGGCGTACCAAGTGTCGGATGATTTGCACATACCATTCAACTTTGTATTCACGATGGCTTGCTCAGCCAGCGTGCAGTATGTGACATACTGGGTACCAGCAGAAAGTTGGTGGGCCATTTTAAACACTTGTCTGCTGCGAACAGTCGCTTTATGCGGTGTTGGCAACTATAAATGCCAGCATATTATCTGCTTTCAATGCAATTGCGAAGTCAACTGCTTCAAGTGACTCGTCAGCCTCCAAAGGTACCGCCACCAAATTGATTTTCCGCATCCGCCAGCAAAAGAAACCACAGATGGAGACCTCAGTGTTATGAGACTATGTCGACCACGTTGTGCACTACACGTCAGCCGAGTGGCATCCAATCTCCGCAAACATCGACACAGAATTAAGACAGTACCTGTCTGAAAATGTGGTATCGCGAGCAGATAGTCCCCTGGCATGGTGGAACTGCAACAAAACCGCTTTCCGAATCTGTCTAGATTTGCTCGTGTATACGTATCTTCACCACCAACCAGCGTACCTTCCGAACGTTTGTTCAGTGTGGCAGGCGAAGTCATCAATGATCATTGGAGCAGTCGTCTCAATGCAACCAGACTTATTTTCCTAAAGAACAATTCGAAACTTATCGAGGACAATTATATGTTTCTAATATATAAGTTATATGGAGACAATGCAAATGTAATTCCATGATGCACTGATGGGGTCTATCTTTACCACTTTGTAAGTATGTGTTTATTGATATCTCATATGTCATAACACTGTCACTGAACTTGTTCAGCACAAAATGTGATGTGCCATAAGGTTGTTTTAAAATGTAATTTTGTGTTTATTCCTGTATCGTTTACTTAGGGGCGCTTTGTATGCAGACTACACATACATAAAATGTTTTTTGTTTTTACTGTTTCATGAAAAAAATCACAAATCCGGCTCCGGCTCCGGCTCCGGCTCCGTCCGGATTCGACATCTGATATTTTTAATTCGTCAAGACCTTCAAGACTTCATGCAAGAGCCTAAGTGTGATAGTGGGCTGGTGAACGGTCTCGTTAGTCTGCCTCGCCGCCATCTCCAATGACAGCTATTCCTTCTTAGAGAGTGAATTTCTCTGGCCGTCGTTGCATCCTCTGCTTCCTAGGGTTGTGGGTTTTGTAAGGACATTTTACGACAAGATCTATTGCTTCGCCTGCCTTATTGATCCACGAAAGGTCCGAACTAAACTACTGCTTTGCTAATTTATGATGGTAAAGGTCGCGGGTGCGAGGGACAGTTGGGTTGTTTCTTATTTATTTCGCTGTGGCAGTAACTGGTGTTTGCACGAACACGTTACAATAACCGCTATTTGATTGAGTTGATAAGATTCAGCATTAGCAAGATGAGCAGCGTGATTGAAAAGTCCACCCAGTTGATGAAGAAGGCTTTGATAAAACCCGCTGAAGATCAGTAACTTGTTGCGATATGCTGGATCCTGACATTGCTTATACGGACTCCGCTAATTAGATGATCGCGTTGGTGTCGTTGCGTGCTCCGTTTTCATGGTAGATATATAAGAAGAGATTGTTTAGCAGTAACCTTTTTTTTCTCGTTATTTGTTGCTTTTTTATTTTGTAAATGCTGTTCTTGTGATTTTGCCGTCAGGCGCATTATTATTATTATTATTATTGTTATTATTATTATTAATATTATTATTATTATTATTTTATTATTATTATTATCATATTATTATTTTCACTTGATTCTCTTGCTGAACCGCCTAGGTTCATCAGGTACAGTCTTCCATGCAATCAAAGGGTGGGTACGATCAACAATGTGGTCATACCGATAACGCCACACCGGATGGAATCGATTTAACTAAAAGACCAGGAAGCATTTTGGCCAACTCCAACGAATCTAGTATTACGGGCGATGTACGAATAGACGCAGGGAGGACTGGAAGTCAGGCTATTAAAATGTGATACGGAAGAAATTTACCGTATAGCTTCTGACGAAGATATAATTGTGTAAACGTGTTTGTGCGAGCATGCGGGCGACTGATTGCAAAGTCGGATAGATGAATGGCTGAAAAATTGTATTTTTTTAACCTGTGGATGGCCTTGGGTTCACAGAGTGCTGTACAGATACTGCATAGCCTTGTAGTAATTAGTCGCGCTAACAATTAATTACGGCGTGGGTACGTTCGGGCTCAGGCGTAACCATTAAAAGCGTTTTGTGTTGGCTTCGGGAAATTCCTCCTATTCTCATCGCATGCCTGTATTGAGGCATGAAGCAGGATTTTCTCAGTCAGTTGCTTGCTTTTTGACTTCAAGGCATTTTATCAGGGTGAACTAATTCCGTTTAAATACGATTCTAGGCCTAGTGCAGATGACAAAGCGACATTCAAGGCTAACGCTGGTCTTCTTGCTTACTGGGTTGCGATTCTTTTTGCTCTTCAGCTTAAAGTTTTTAAGAATTATTTTAACTTGGGTCCATAACTACCTCTACGTATCGCCGTACATAATCGTCATCTTTGAGGTTATATGCCAAATGGTTGAAGAAAAGTGTTAAACGTGTTCGTAAACTATGTTTTGTTTTGAGTGTAGTGAGATGAGGCTCGTAAAGATGACCGACTTCAGTCTGTTCGTACAGCCTGTTTTGCAATTCTTTTGAATTTTCGTTGACATGCTTCTTTCTAGTGCGTCCGATGTTTTATATGTAACCTGGGTCCGTATGATTAGCATTTGTTGATACCTAAGTTCCTTGCTTTGTTCGAAGACAGGCTTCTTAGAAAGGATGTCACATCTTCATTTTGTTACACTGGTTGCGAGACTTTTATCGGAAATACATGTTCGCGTTGCTTGGCTTAGGTTCGATTCGTCTTTGCGTTATCTATCTCTTTTTAGGAGCTCCTATCCGCGCTCTGGTAGGTTGTGGTGAATTTTCTGCTCTCCGAATTTCCAACTCCTAATTTACAGGTATTGCGGTTGCCATTGGGTATAAGATGCAAATGGTTTTTGAAAAATGCTCACCTAATGTACCAAAGATATGTCATCAATGTATCATTATGTTATATATGATATGATATATGATATTATGTAATCTATCAAAAATATGTTAAATAAGTAAGGCGTCCTGCTAACAGCGAAAGCGCACCGTTCTGATAAACTTTCCTAAATATCATTCACATCTACATGCCGCAGTACCTTAAAGACGCGATGAATTTAAACGCACCAGGAGAGATAGCTGACATAACTTACAGGGTTGATGAAATTTACATATTCAATAGGAAGCTTTTTTTGGCTCGGGTCTTTACACGTTTAGGCGCTTGCTTTTAACGCGCCGCCGTCATTAAAGATGTTTCTACATTAAGGAAGCACTACAATAACAAAAGCACAATCTACGAGTCGGTAATATCTTGATACAATACCAGCAGACAGCACGAAAAGAGAACAAACAACAACCGCATTTCAGAACCTTGCGATCCATACCGCTCTCAGGACGTGTGCATCATAAGCCTATGCTTCAATTGAACAGAATTTAATTTATCCGCGATATAGCAGTGTCTAGGCCAGGCCTTAACTAAGGTTTTCAGAATATCTAAGAGTAAAATCTTGCCATCGTCGATGGAGCCTAATTATATGACTGGTGCCTACGGCAAAGCAAAACAAAGACTGGCAAGACTGGCAAAGTGTTCGTCCGAGAACGATATTCGAGGTTTCACACTGACTGCTACAAAATCAAGGATATAGCATGAAAAAGTGATTGTTTTAAATCGAAAATCTTAGAAATCACTTCTCCATTGAAACCAAGCTGACCATGAACGAACCACGCAAAGGCTATGCTCACTACTGATAAAGATCCAATTGCAAGGCATCAAATCCACCACGAACTCCCTGCAAAACGAAAAACACGCACAGAGCCAAAGAATACACGCGAACATAAACTGAAACGAACAGACAATAAAAACTCAGGATAAGAAACAGAGTCCAGCAGAGAATAGCAAAGCACATGGTTGCCTTCGCTTTCCTCTCTGTAGCTGAACTAACACTTGCGCAGACTTCATCACCTACAAACTTTTTATTCTTGTAAAACTTGCGAAGGCGTTCTTCCTTTTCCGCCCAACGGTCTTGGCACCATTCCTGTATTCCTTGCTGGTCATTGGGAAGGTCATTTACGTGATAGCGCTTGATAAACACATGGACTTCGTCAGGAAAGTTTCCTCTCAAAACATCAACCTCGCCGTAGCAGAGATTGGAGGGATAACCAATCGTGACGTCATGAATGAAGTCAATACCACCGTCACGCAGTTTCTGCACTAAAAACACGAATCCCGTCACTCGAGGATGCAACACATAGTCATACTTGGGCAAGCCATGCTTTTCAGCAAATTCGTTGCTTTTCCCGATACTGCCAGGGTTAAGATCAGTTCCTTCCGGAAATATAAAAAGTTGAAGAGGATAACTTTGATCGATAAAATACCCAAGAACCCTGTTCAAATATTCTTTGTCTTGATCCCATCTCCGCTCCAAGAAGAGGAACATCAGACATTGCATACACCAACCTTCAACGAGAGGGTATACTCTTTAAACGCCTAGACTTCGAGCACTATCTCGAGCGCAATGATAGTTCCTAAATAACCGCGTGAGGAGACCAACACAGCAAAAAGACAACAACAACAACAACAACAACAACAACAACAAATGTAGATGACGCATTTCACAACCCTTTCCTGATATGAGCAACCATACAAGATTGCAACGCGACAATAAATTATATCATACCTGGGCCAGGCAGCCACTTCAAGTCTTTCTTTAAGACAATTTTCGTATTAGAGAGTCGACCAAGACGTAGCTGCACCATCCAGTAAAACATCCAATCCAAGCGACATCGGTGGTTGGCTATGATCAATGCGCGGTCGCTGGCGCCAATAGCGTCTCCACAAAGGGTCACTTTTGTACCATGCATGTACTCTGTGAAAGCAACCAATACGGAGCTTTAAATCTTTCATCAGAACCCTCAATAAAATATGAAACATTTATCCGTACTAATAATACTTGGGGGAAATCTCCGCCAGTCCAAAATTAAAAGAAAAAAACACTGCTAGTCCTCGTCAAATCTTTTAATCGATATATTGTAAGCAGGAGCTCAAAAAACCACAGGGAAAATACAGAAAATTGGAAAACCAAATATCGAACATGCCAGTCCAAGATGGAAGAAGTTATTCGTATTTCTATGATGATATCAACCGTTATCTGATCATAACCATTTTAAACTTATAAGTATTCGAAAAAGTTGTTTTGTCAGAGCGATCTTCTTCTGAGCATGTCCTCTGATTACATGCATCATGCAATATGTAATCGCACCTGGAGTAGACTAGTGCAACATCAACTTTCGTGGCAGCTCAGCCAGCACAAAGTTTACCACTAGGATTGGGAAACTGCAACGGCTGATCAAACCTTCAGTACATGTTAGTAACTTCCGTTAAGCATGCGCGCTTACCTAGCCGTAAGCTTTTAAAAAACATGAATTCGTGATGGAGAGAACCAAGGGACTAGAGAAGGTTAAAATAGGATAATGCTACAGCCTAAATCCGCACATGAGAAGCCACAAAGCCCAAGGATCTCCAAATCCTAGCAGAATAGGAGAAAGAGGCAACGACTCATAAGTTTTAAAATACGCCAGACGCAAATTTTGTACGAACTTTTGTTCTTATTTTCACTGACTCTTGGCGTAAAGCTTAAAGAGTCTTGTGACTGCTACGACGGAGCTCAAAAATATGCATATGAACATTACCATTTTGCCGTAGCAAAGCGCCCAATCACGCGGCTTATATACTTGCACTTATTAAATATCATGAGAAGACGACTCCATATGTTCCTTTTGAGCAAAGAAATTTTTCAAATATACTTTCTTTGCTCATAGCACTTGTGCATACTCGTGAAAGTGCTAAAATATTGTAATAGCCAGACAGCAGCTATGTTATGGTAGCGATTCAAACGCATAAAACAAGATACGCAGCATTATAAAATTCAACAGATACATCATTCATTTGAGGTAGGCGCAATACTCTCGCTTTTCCGAATTCAGAAATACAAGGTGTGTATGGGCAAATGCAAAGATGAGCCCATGCAAGTTAATAGGGTAGCGAAGTTTTAAGCCACATTTATAAGTACATATACCAAGATGGTCAAGAGTCTACTAGTACCTAGTTAAACATTTGGGCGAATGCACAGACTGCTCTGGGATAGCAAATTACCTACGCCTCGAATCACGAATACCGACAGAGTGACCAATATCAATCATTCAGAGGGTTATGAAATCTTGCCCAAACGAATTTCGAATGTCTGCTTTGTAGGCATTAAAGAGCATGTTAACGACTATGCGCACTACTTCCACCAACTAGCACCATATTGCATATTCATGTGATGTGTATAGAATTTTAAAACCATTTTAAAGTCTGTTAAAAGATAATCGTCCAAATGATCTAGTTCATCGAGAAGTCCCGGTATCCACCAGGCAACTATACTTGTCGTCGTGGTCGAGATGTCGGCTCTGAACTAGCAGCATCACGTGACTGTCCCGGGTCTTCTAAGACCGCAGGAATTTGCGGCGCCTGGGCGTAGGTGCTTCTGCTGGAATTGGTTGGTTCGACTGTTGATGGTGCTGAGCAGAGTGCCTTGTTTTCTACAGACATTGGCGGCGGGTAAATTATGACCCTTATCATGAGTCTGGGTTCCTTCACTGGGGCAGCCGCTGTTCTTACATGAACCCTGTTTCACCGAATCGTGCTCACCGGAGTTTGCATTGTGCACGATCGTTGATCGCGGTCGATTACCTTGCCGTAGATCCATCGTTAATGGCTGCAAGTAGGGGGAGGGCGCGCGTATGCAAACGATCCCAACGGGATGGTTTGATGATCCAGTCCCGCCGTGCGGTCGTACATGACCTTCGCCTTTTCTCCCTTCCGTATGATTTCTTCAACTACTCTCCTTTACGTCGCAGGTGCGCGGTTCAAGGGCTGCATGCGAGGTCAGTAACATGGTTCGCGTGCTCCGGTTCATAAGCCTCTGCGCCGGTGAGTAAGTATGTCCTTGAGGCGGCGTGTTCCTGTAGGTAAGCAAGGCAGCTTGCAGATCCGTTGCTTTCTTTAACATATTCTTTGCTATCTTTACCGCTGCCTCTGCTCTGCCATTGCCTTTCGGATAGTAAGGCGATGAGGTTGCGTGTTTGAAGTTGTATGCTGTTCCGAATCGTGCATATTCAGCGCTGATGAACTGGGGACCATTGTCGGTGTGGCACACCTGAGGCAACCCAAAACGAGAAAAGTGGGCTTTCGTGGCAGCTACAACCGAGTGTGCTAGGGTGTCTTGTAGAAGGTCGATTTCAAACCAGTCGGTTAAGTAACATACTGTTACCAGGTATGCTCGGTTTTTGTGTCCTGACTAACTAACTGCCAGGGTAGGTTTGGAGAAGGCAGAGATTTCATGGGCTCTTTCTGAGCAATTTTCTGGAATTTTGCACATTCTTCGCGAGACAAGCACATCTCTTCGATTGATTTGGGCATTCCAGGCCAGAAGAGAACTTCTTTCGCCATTCGTGTATTTGAAGTGATTTGCAAGTACCTTCTTAAGCATGTCTGCTCTCATGGAAGATGGTACTAGGAGCTGATGACTTTTGTAGATAAGGCTGTCGTTCACGGACAGCTCGTCTCTATAGTGCCAGTATTTGCACAATGACCGCACCTTGGTTGGGCGGTCTGGCCAGCCTCTCTGGATCGCGTGGTAAAGTAATGACAGCTCTGGATCCGCTTCGATCGCTAGGCGTAGATTCCTCTCGGTTTCAATTACTAAGTGTGGGTGGTGTTTTGGGTATTCGTTGGCGATTTCTGTTCGAAATACTTGAAGATTAGACACGTCATTTACGGATACTTCGGATAAGGGCGCTCGCGCCAACGTGTCTGCGATGTGAAGAGGCGATCCTTTCCTGTACACTACGCGAAATTGATATCTCTGTAGTCGAGACATTATCTTTTGGAGTCACGCTGGCGCCTTGTTGAGCGGTTTTAGGAAAGTTACCTCTAATGGTTTGTGAACAGTGTGTACGTCGATGTCACGATGTCCAAAAAGCCAATGGTCGAACCTTTTGAATGCGTTACAGATGGCTCGTTTTGGGTTCTGCTCCACATGAACGCCATATCCGTTTTCGTCAGTTCTGTTCAGTGGACGAATCACCGTGCTCAGTTTTCCATAGAAGGGGGACAAAAAGTTGACCATTCCAATAAATCGCTGTGAACTGGTCTTGTCTGTGGGTGACTTCATGTTGCAGATGGCGGAAACTTTTCCAGGGTCTGCATGAATTCCATTTGCGTCGAAGTTGACTTCTTTCCTTTTGAACTGCAGCTTAGCTGGATTGAAGCGAAGGTTTTTCAGTCGTGCTTTTTCTAACAGACTTGTAAAGTTGGTGTCGTGGTTTAGTTCGGCATCTTTGACGGTGTCTCCTGTTCCAAAGATCAGCATGTCATCTGCAATCAGTATGATACCGCTGAGACCTTCAAGTGCAGTCATAAGACGATTTTGAAACTCTTCCGGTGCACTGCTAACTCCGAATGGTAGATTGGTCCACCGCAACCGTCCCAAAGAGGTGTGCATCGTTCTCATGTACGATGACTCCTCGTCCAGAGGCATATGCAGAAATCCCTCCTTGACATCAATGATTGAGAAGCATTTTGCACGTGATAGTTTATGTACCTGCTCCACTAATGTGGGCATTGACCATATCGGCCTTTCTATCGGCGTATTAATTGTTTGACTCGGGTCTATACATATACGAAATTTGGTTGGTGTTTCTCTACATAAGATGCTTGAGCACCAAGGGGTTGGCTCGTAGACTTTTACAAGAATTCCTTCGGCAACATACCGCTCGATGGCGTTTTTTTTTCTTTACCGCGCATACTAATGGGCACTCGGTGTATTGGCATTAGCAGAGGAGTGACGTCCTTTTTTACTTTGAAGCTTACCGGAGGGAGAAGGCATCCTATACCAGTGAATACGTCGGAGAACTGTGCAAGTATGCGTTCTTTGGTAACTGTGTGATGCGCTGTGTCTGCTGTTATAGGTGCGGCGTACACTTCATCGGCGTGGATGGTAACGACATTCATAATTTCGGAGTCTGGCCCCGAAAGTAATGCTGATTTTGATTCTACAACGCTACAACAGCGATCGGGAAGTACTTGAAAATCAAGCGAGTAAAATCGGCTGCTCCGCTCACACAAAAGTTTGTGTGAGAAACGCTTTAGAATGCCATCTGGAAAAATTTCTTGTAAAACCCTCTCTGATATTGTGTTGCAAGCAGCTGCAGTATCGATTTGAAATTTGACCAAGGAGATTTTCTTTCCCGTGGTTGACAAGGGCAAAGTAGCAAAGTACCTACTGCCTTTCCTGTCCCGCGATGACAGCGGTTCCTGATGGGCTGCTTCAACAGCATATGTAGAAGATGAATAGTTTTCGCATCATTACCGTTACCGTCTCCATTATCCTTTGAGGTGGGAGTGTAAGGTAAGCTTACTAAGGCATGGATCGGTTGGTTGCGGTTGGATCCAAATAGGCTTTTAAGCGTGCGGCCACGGTCTTCATTACGCAGTGATGGTGTCACTCTTGGACTGGAGATTGGCTCCAGGCACACTTTAGCAAAGTGGTCGAACCCGCCGCAGCGGGCGCACTGGCGCCCGTTCGCTAGACATGTCGACCAAAGATGTGGCCCTGTGCTGCTACCGCACCAGAAGCACGTGTTTGGTTCTCTCTGGAAAACCATATCTTTGTGCCTATACATGAGTCGCTGTGGCGCAGTGGTTATTGCCGCTGGCTCATAACCTGAAGGTCTCGGGTTCGAGGACGGGTAACTTTTCCTTTTCGTCCAATTAATGCTTTCTTCGACCTTTACCCTGTTTTCCATAATGAATTTATCGGTGAATTTAGCAAGCACGAAAGTTTTTGCTTCGGACACGACATCTCGCAAAGTTTATTTCGTCCCATCACCTTCGATGTGTGTTTTAAGCAACTCGGTTTGAAATGTCGCTGTTACAAAGACCAAAGATAAATTTATCTCGACACATTTCGTCATTAACCGCACCATACTCACAAAGGCTACCACAATGACGCACCTTTACTTCCCAGTCTTGTACGGTTTCGTTAGAATCTTGATTAAGATGCCAGAATTTAAACCGTTCAGTTAATACAGTGCTGCCCACTGAGCCCGTGTAGTGCGTTCGCAGTCAGTCTATCCAAACCCAGGGCCTTTTTTTTTTGTCTTCATCAGCGATCTGGGGTTCGACTGTGTATCGGATGACCTGTCAGACTTCATCCGGCATCGCTGACCGAAGGGCAGTTATTTCAAGGATTGGTCTTTTATAGTGAGCCTCTCGCTCAGACGTCTCGTCCCTCTCGAGATCTCTGTACTCAGACTGAATACAAAAGTCGTAGAACCTTAGTTCAAAGTTCCTAAAATTCTGTCAGTGTTACCTGAGATTTTAAGTTCGGGTCTTTTATTCCAGACATATGTGTCTTGGGATCCCAACGCTGACACCAAGTTTGTAAGTGTAAAGCAACCACAAGAAACTAAGACATATGCCACGTGGACTACGTCTAATCTGCCTTGGCCGTGCCATCGCTCCCGTCATATATCTGTGCACATAACTCACAACGTGCACAACGTTTACCAACAGAGGGGGAGTCAGTCATTCGAAAGCAGAAAAACAAAAATACAGACTGATGCATCCATGCAAATACAAAGATATATAGGTAGGCATAGGCAGCACAAAAAAAAGAGACTGCAACTAAAAAGCTATCGAATGCTAACCCAGCAAATTGCGAATACTTTGAGACTACTTTGTCTGCATTGTTCTCAATTTCCTACCTTTTAATGCATTTAAAAATAGTACACAAAACCAAAGAACTTACCGAACAAAGCCTTGAGCCACAGAAACAGATTCGTACGAGCAGCAGAAACTCAAAATAACATCAGATAAGAAACAAACAAACTGGCAGACCAGAAAAGCAGATAACAAAGGCACAAGTTAAAACAGAAACTAGTTCTGTGATATCATTTCACCTTTTCCTAGTACTCATAGCAGTAAGACCTTAAAGGTGTCTAAAAATAGGCTAAGCTGGTCTATGCTAGAAATATTTAAACAAATTTCCAAACCACTCTTTCACATATATGCTGTTTCCGGTAAAAAAATTGACTACGCCAAATAACCATGAGCTTCTTGGTGACAGCAAAACACACAAGTTAACTTTCTAAAATGTGCATAGCCTCCTTTTAAAAAGGCTTCATGATACACAAAAAGTCATAACCAAAGCATTCCTATGGATCGGAAATAGCTCCATTAACATTGGGGATTATCATTACAAGTAAGGCTATATTAACATCTGGAATGCCAAATGCCCAGTCCCAGTCTAACAGAAATCTTTCAGAAAAGCGACAAGGCCTCTTCTAACATTACAATTACATGCTTACCCCAGGCAGAACAAGCCAGAGACTTCCACATATGTCCACATACCATCTAAACCAACGCGGGCTGACATATAACAACGGCATCGCGGGTCCAAGCATGAATAAAGCTCCAAAGAACGATGTAAAGAACAAATATCCATTGAAGACAAAGCCACAGATGTACTTTTTAACAGACATCATCTTTCTGTTAATTATAAAAATCATATTGTAAAATTAGAGGTTGCTAAAAAGATTCTCGCATTCAAGCAATCTAGTCACCTCAGGGAGCAATTTGCATACAAAAAGCTAGAGCCTGCAAAGTATTAGTCATAGCCAATAAAAACAAGACCATCAATAACATTAGCAATTTTAATGCACTATTGGCAATAAGAAAACTAGTCACAATTAGCAAGAGAAATAGTTGCAATGTTAAGTACCAAGTAAACAAAAGTGCTACGTACACATAGTAAATCGAGGTTTGAAATATAAAATTAAAACATTTTTTATAACTGTGCGTAATTCAAGTTTGAAAAGAATTTTGAGATTAAATTCAATTATCACTAAGTCATTGTTCATGTAAAACCACAGATATTAGAGAGAGCTTGAAAAAAATTTCCTAGAAGTGCCGAAACAGCAAAAAATCACAAGGAACAATCAATAAATCAATCAATCATATTGAATATATTTTCAAAACAAATCAAACCATAACCAATACAGCTCCATGGAATGCAAAACAAGATTTCCCAAAGTATTTGAATTAAATAAGGTTAAACAAAATTTAGTTACTGTGCCTGTGCACTGCTATCTGCAAACAAACACTATCATCAGTCAATCAGTCAATATATTTCCACAACAAACAAATACCATAAACAATACAGGTCCAGGAAATATTAAACAAAATTTCCCAAAATATTCAAAACAAATAGGGTTACAAAAACACTACACTGCAGTTTGCAATACTATCACAGCAACCAGGACGCACAGCTTTGGCTGTGCTTTGGTTATGGCCTGGTATTATGAAGGAAACCACTAATTAGGATAACCTATTCTATTAGTGGCTACCTTAGTCATTCTGGTATTTAAGCCAGTATATTTTCCTTAGTAAATGAACATACCATGTTTACCTGCTTTAGGATGCTTAAGCAAGATAATGAAAACTTTGCGTTAGGGTCACAGATGCAAATTTTTGTGTTTTATTTACAGGAGTCTATTGTTGCACCTGAAAATCAACTGCTTAAGTTTCGCCTTTCTTACATATGTGATATCAAGATCATGGTGTTTCGCAGCTAGACGATTCCAGTCAGCAGTACATTATTAATTAGTTCCTATCGAGTTATCCCCATACTTTTTACTGCTGCCGCAAGGCTTGAAGAGTTCCAGATTTCATAATGCTCCTGTGTTGCAATTATTCATAGTCTTCTTGAAAGAACAAAATCATTTAAATGGCTTGGCAATTTTCTGTTGATCCATTGCTGAATTATTAGGCAGCTTGTAATAAAAATATGTGTGATGTTTAGGATGTAGTTTTTGTCTGCAAGGGATCAGCAGAGCTGTGGAAGTCCGAAAGTGTAAAACAATACTCATGGCTTTGGTTTGCTGTGTTACAACTTGCTTAAAGTACTTGTTGCGTTGCTGGCCCCAGGCTTGACAGGTATAAGTTAGTTGGCATGAGAAGATGGAGTGATAGCTGTTAATTAGCTGGCGGTAAAGGACAAACTCTTCATATTTGACGGGGCTTTGTACGTGCAAGAGGATGGAATTAGCATGGGATCGCCGCTTGGCCCACTGACGGCAAATACAATAATGTCCACTTGGAAGAGAAGGTGCGCAACTCAGGCAAACCTCCCGAGTTTTACAAATGCTTTGTCGATGACATCTTGACAAAAATGTCTAGTGAAATTGCGGTCAAGGATTTTCTTAGTGAACCCAGTCTTCTAGTCGCGGTCCTTTACAGAAATAGTCGAACGGAATAGCGCGTGGACAAACGCGGCAGAGTGGATACTACCTGCATCTGTTTTTCGTGGGCCAACGGGAACCGGGCTGCCACTGCACTTCATGAGTCATACAGATGTTCGGTACAAGAAATGTTTAATCAAGTCAATGCTGCACAGGGCGCATCGTACGAGTGCCCCGAACTTTTCCAGAGAAATATGCGTACGATTTTTTTCAAAATCTTTCTCAGCAAGGCAGACTACAAAAAGCGGCAACGTTCCTTCTTGGATTCCAGCACTTGCACAATATACATTGCCTTTTAGAATGGACACTCCGTCCTACAAGGAAGTGTCCAAAATTATTAGTCGCATGAAGACCTCAGGATCACCT
>QQSS02150847.1:0-15701 GCA_003687565.2 Craspedacusta sowerbii | reverse complement strand
ATGTATGTATGTATGTATGTATGTATGTATGTATGTATGTATGTATGTATGTATGTATGTATGTATGTATGTATAAATCTGGCGCTTGCAATCTTGCAGGTGCCTACATTGATCATCGCGCATGCGCAAATGACTTTTATGAGCATGTTCGTCGTTTTTTGCAGCCGCAACATCGCGATTTCTTCCAAGGGCTTCCCGTGCATATGGAGAGTATGTCTCAGAGGAACATCCTTCCAGGAAACGAATTGGAGTTTAACGTGTGCGATCCTTTCAATGGTCTGGTCAAGCTGATGTTGAACTATCTAGTCAGCGGACACATTCAGCCGTCAAGTACGTTACTGGTAACTTGATCGGGATTATACCGATTTTGAATACTTTCCACAGCAAGCATCTTCGCGGTCGCTAAAGAATGGCGCAGCTTTGTCCCTCAAATTGCAATTCATCGACTTCGCGGGCTATGTAATTATTTGTCATTAATTATGCATAAGGACGCCAAGTCGCCTGCTCCTACGATTGACCGATATCGTTGCAGAGCATTGCTTAAAGCAGGTCTTCGTTCTCATAAATAAGGTTGTTGCACTGCTTCAATACTATCATCAATGTCATATTCAAGAGCGCGTTGCAAAGAAGCAGCCTCATGCATGCCTAATTCAGAGCACAAATTGATCGCATAAATTATCCCGCATAATCTAAGAAAACTGTGGGTAATTGCAGAAGGATGTTAGGATTGTTGCGATCTGTAGAACCAAACTTGTTCTCCCGAACTTCTGTGCCGGAAAAACTTAAGAATTAGTTCTGGCCTTGCTGCACCAGCCATAAAATTGCATGATCTGCTCAAGCTACCCTGTTGAATCATGGGAAACCATAGTTGCGTTTAAGTTTGGCTTTGATCATGGCTCGCGTGAGTCGTAAAATGTAAGTGAAAGGGAAATTCCCGTCCCGTTTTTGTTGGAGCAAAAGTTACTTTAGAAACTGGCGAAACCATTCGTCTGTTGTGGCATGGGGACACGGCAAGTAGAGGCAGGAATCTTTTTATTGCTCATGTGGTAAGTGTTTGTTTTTGCACTTTTTCCCGAACTCCCCTGCAGTGGACCCTTTGTGGGTAGTACCCTGCAATGGTTTCAATTTCCCCATGTGCCTGGATTCCATTACAGTCTTACTAACCATCCCTGGATATGTTCTCCAACCCGCCCCGATTCTTCGTAGATAAAACTGACCCGCTGTGTTCAGAGGCTAGCTGTCTGCAAGAACCCTAGTTATTTTCGAATATGTTTGAATGTCATTATCGCAATGTCGTTCTAGGAGCAGTATTGTAACATCTCAAAGCAGCATAAAAGGTGCGGAGAAATACACTCTGACAATTTCAGGTGATCTCAATAGGTTCAAGCATTCGCTGCCATTAAATCTTATCACTGATCCAGAGGATGGAAACCTGGCCAAGTTACGCTTGCAACTGCTCACACTTGACAAAAGGCCGATCCCTCAAGACAACTGGGTTGTTCTAATGCCTGACAGCGTTGTTCTATTCGGCTATTTTAATCAGCGCGTGTATCAAGGTAGAGACTCAAACAATCAATACGTGTTCACGTTGCGAGGCTCAGACAAAGATGACAATTCGTGGGATGTGCGTATGGAGTTTAATGTCAACACCGAGCAACCTCGGCTCTCCTATTATGCCATGTCTTTAGATCTCACTTCTCAGTTGTCTTCAGTTTTTAACTATCAAGATGCCTTCGTGCTCAGTCTCATCCACGACACGATATTTAATTATCTGCAACAAGAGATCTCCAATATCGACCACATACGCTCAGAACAGTACCAAGTGACTCGTGCAAATGGAGTCACGAGTATACGACTAGTTTGGAGTACAAACACGTTTGCCTTCAGTGGATGCAACGTCCAAACCATAAACGCGTTTAGAGAACGGATCATCGGCAGTAGCCGACAGGCGTATCTTAACATTTTCAAGGATGCGTACAATTCTGCTTCTACCGCTGAGTTATTCCGAGACGCCTGCAGTTATCTGAATCCGGATCCGGCAACCATCGGACAAGCTATACAGCCCATAACTGTCCGTATCGGAACACGTCTATCTTATCCCATACCCGCCAATATATTCGCAAGCTCAATGCTGATCACCCTGAAGCTTCAAGACGCCAGTGGCGGTCCTATTACATCTTTTCCGTGGATTGCCCTTAGCAGCAATGTGTTGGGAAGGAATGCTGTGATGGACATCGTAGCTGTTTATAGCCTAGGCGCTCGACAGTTGCAATATTCGTTTCGTCTCGTTGCTGTTACTGAGCTCCTAGCCGAGAGCTTCCAGACGTTTGTCATCAACTTTGATGGTTACTCAAGTCTAGCTCCGGGAATCATATACTCGCATTCGACACCACTCCAGCCAACATTTTCCACCTTCACAGGCTTCATAAACTCCTTTCTGTCAAGTGTATCAAACTACTTGCAAATACCTGCGTCCTCAATAATAGTGCATGGATTCTCGCCTTCAAACCCATGGCAACTAAGCTGGACAGTGTCACAGGCGTTGTCTGCCACCTGTGACTACACCACTATCAAGTCGGTCTCATCAAAAGTCGTCTCCACAACAGGTGGGCTTATGACAGCTTTCCAGGTTCTTCTCAAGGGGTTGGGATTTGATACAAATAACGTGTTCTCGATCCTTGGAACGCAATGCCAGAGCCCGATTGTTCGAAAACCGATCGGGGATTTGATTTACCAGTGGGGCAGCGAGTTTCGGTATGTGATTACGCAGGATACTATCGATGCAGTCTCGCCATCGAGCCTGGTTTTCACGATCGTCTATGCAGTCGGAGACTTGTGGAAGACGTCAAGCTGGCTGCAAGCGGACAACTCCCAGGGAGTCATCTACGGCATACCGTGGAGTAACGACCTGAAAGCCGGCACGAAGTACAGGTTTGTTCTTCAAGCAAGTGTCTTAAACGGAGGCTCAGTCAATGACACATTTTTCGTTTCTGTTCTAGAAAACGCCCCATCTGCAAATACTTATAACTACCAGTTTACTTTGTCATTCGTCTACTCAGCAACGTTCACCTCATACGCCCAGACCATGAACGCTCTCTTTTCTGCGATCAAATCTCATCTTGGTGTCAGTCAGATAAACATGCAACTGAATGACATCATTTTGTTGTCGTTCGCAAGGAGAATGCAGCTGATCTTCTTCAACACCTCTTTGCCTACGGCCACGTGTGATTTCGTAGCAATCGAGAGATTAAAGAGTTTGTATACAAGCCCTGGTCTCCAGGCGGCGCTTGGTTCAAGCTTTTCCAGTTTGGAATTCTCCTCTCAGGCACTTTCGACATGCCGAGTTAACACAGCTCCCTACTTGACAAACATCAATTATCTCGAACAAGGCTTTTTTGGACCACGAACTATAGTCTGGGGTGATGTCTTTGAAATGCAATTACCCTATGACTTGTTTTGGGATGAAGAAGATGGTCGAAACACAACGAAACTCAAAGTCACGCTGAGATTGAGAGGATTCACATCGGAACTTCCCATATCGTCTTGGGTCTACTTTAACGAAGAAAGATCTGTGCAGAGCATTTACATCGTAGTCATGAGCACGGCGTTTGTAAACGTCGATGCCAGTGGTTACTATATATACAACTTAAGAGCTGAAGATTCCCTTCAAAGAGGAGTGACGGTCGAATATATTGTCAGGCCATCAGGTCAAGCAGTGCGGTCTTACATAGTCACTTTTCAGATGCAAATTTTCAATATAGCTGCCAGATCGCACGCTTTCCAGGTAATCCAGATATTGAAAGAGTTGTGGAAGTTTTTCGGCGTCTCATGGCAGAAGAGGATTTGCGTATTGGACTACTCGATCAGCTCGCTAACCGGCCAAAATGCTGCTGCAACCATGTCCTGGTTTCCATGCACGATGCCTTTGGGCGCATGCAATTTCAACATCATCAACGAATTGCGTTCGTTCATGTTTGTTCCCGGCACGAGGCAACTTCGCGACGCCATAAAAGTTATGATGGGTGGGATCTTGCAGATCACTGGCATAACCGAGTCTGCGTCCGGCCTCTGCGGTCTTAATCCTCCTACTGTTGACATGCAAATCCCGGAACAAAGGTTTTCGTTTTGTGGATTATTTACCTACTTGATTCCACAGAACGCTTTCAACGATCCAGAAGATGGAAATACGCGGAATCTAACACTCACTCTGACGCGTACTGATGGAGTGGCGCTATCAGAAACTTCATGGATACAGTTTGACGGCCGAACGCAGACGATTTTCGGGGCACTAGTTGAGTCACTCGACACTCCTTTATTTTCGCGACAGCAACAGTTTATTTTGACGGCGCAGGACAGGAGTCAGTTGAGGGCCTCTCAAACAATCACGGTTGTCTTAACCGGAACGACCGGTCTTATTGGTTACGTAATCACTATGCGGTCCCAGCTTTCCTTGTCTGTGGCTAACGAAGGACGGAACCCAATATACGTTCTTGGAACCAAAATCGGTACCTACCTCGGAGATGGAGGGAGAAGTTTTGGAGCTTTAAGTTTATCTCGAACGTCGGATGGACGAACCCAAATTTTGTTTGGCAATTGCCTGCTGCGTTATAACCCGTGTGACGTAATCGGGCTAGAAGAATACAAGAGTAAACTAAAGAACATTGACAATACCTGGAAGGCAGGATTTGTAAGCAACTTGCTGCCCGATTTCAGCTCCCCATTTTTTGAGGAATCCTATAGCGGGCCTTGCGCTAAGGACGACCCACCGTTTCTGAACAAGAAATGGGGTCCGCTTCCCGTCAACATACAGTTAACCTATTTGTTCCAAGTGCCTGCTGATACATTTTTGGATAATGAGCAAGGCAACACCAGAGCTTTAAAGTTGAAACTTGTGACGTCTACTTATCAGGAGATTTCAAATACTTTCTGGGTTCAATTTTACGCCTCGACGCAGAGCCTAGAGATCGTTGCTTACCGAAGCGCCGCCACGCAGCTGACTGGATTCATTCTCAATCTCCGACTTGTTGCTTCTGACATCAAGGAGCAAACTGCTGACCAATTACTTGAGATAATTGTCTCGTACCCAACCACTGTCCCCAGCCACTCGATAACTATGACATTTTCCTCGAACTCGATAGACCTTAGGGCAAGCTTCACACTTCTGTATAGAAAGCTGCGTCTTGATATTGAACAGTACTTTGGCGATGCCATTTCTATTGGCACGGTAGCGTACTATTCAGCAACAACAACCATTTCGTCTGATCTCACAATTCAGTGGACTAACTCTACCATATCTACAACAGAATGTGAAAATCCGAAAATTAGCTTCGTAATAAGTCGGTTGTTTTCACAGTCGACTGTTCAAAGTAGTAGAGAAGTCAGCGGAACAATCCACAGTGCCTTTCGTGCGGCTCTCTCCGCGTTCAACATTCAAACTATGAGGCTTGTTTATGATGGCATTTGTACGTACGAACCTCAGGTTCGAAGACCTGTTCCACCGGTTTTAGCGAGTTTCTGCAATGCCATTCAGTACGTCATTCCAACTGACACCTTTTACGATGAAGTGGACGGGGAAACAAGGCAGCTTACACTTACGCTTGTCCATGTAAATGGCTCGGAAGTATCTGTCAACAGTTGGGTCTATTTTAATTCAAGCACGCAAACATTGACGGTCACACCTTATGGAGGAGCCATCATACAAAGCAGCATTCCGCAGACGACCGTGTTTACGCTAAGAGCTTGGACAAGACGCGGCAAAAGTGTAGCCACACCCGTGAGCATTCAAATAAATTCGCCAGCTCCTAGAGTCGGGTTTTACATGGACATAACCGCTACATGGACGGCATCCACTGCAGTACCACCCATAACAACTATAATCTATCAATACCACGTATTGACAAGCGCCTACTTGAGATACGCATCTGGGAGAGATATCTACGTGATGACCTTTGACCGTCCATCAGCGACCTCCACTACGTTCACATTGCGTGCGACTTCATGCACGCTCCAGTACGAGCCGTGCGACGAAACAGGAATAAGTTATATTCGCGCTAAGGTGTACGACGAAGCATCGAACAGCTTCTCCAGTGCATACGCAGCAGCTCTGCAAAATTCTATAAGGCTGCAGGTGCTGAGGCTTGTTCGTCAGGGACCGTGTCAGAAGAACAACACACCACCTGAACAATTTCGCGCGATTGATAACCTATCGGTTCAGACTTGCTCTACGAAAGACCACAGAATTCCTCAAGACACGTTCCTTGACGAAGAGGATGGAGTTAATTTAAATTTGATGGTTTATTTGATAAACAACCGACCCGTTGATCCAGAAAGCATGTGGATTTATTCGACAGTAGACAATCACATTCTTTTGGCGATCAACAATGCAGTCCTCCAAAATCAACCTCCAGGGGGGTATGAAATTACAATACGTGCCTTCGATTCGGAACAACTATACGTCGACGCCCCGTGGAATATAAAAATATTAGGCTCAGTTAACCAAGTTTATTACAAAATTTTTATGTATCTTACAGCGAGGAATGCTCTGAGAGAGGACTTCGTAGAGAAGTACTACCTGGCAACGTACGTCAATAGCTTTTTTGTCACACCTGAAGTAAATATTATATCGTATCAAAAGTCCGGTACCAATCAAGTGACATTTGTGTGGAGCTCTTGCAGTCTTCCTAACAATTGCAACAACAATGCGGCAGACATGTTTTTCCGTCGTATGAAGACTGGCAATTCGGTTGTGCCAGCTCTGGCGCAAGCGCTCTCGAAGGACTTCATATTAAATGACATCGTTATGCAGACTGACCCTGCGTGTAACGGCCCAATTGATCCACCGATTCCTGCTCAGCCTACTTGGAACATTGCTATAGAGCTATGTGGCGGATATTCGCAGCTTGTACCTGAAAACATGTTCACCGATGTACAAGATGGTAACACGCGTTCACTTACTCTAAGCTTAATTCAAAGCAACGGAGATTCAATTGCTAATATTCCATGGATAAACTTCGACTCAAACCAACAGCAAGTTCTGATCTTTTTTCTAAGGAGTGAAGCTTTAGCTTACCAGTCGAACCCGACATCGTTTATTCTACGTGCAAGAGACCGATCTGGTTTTACTGCCGATGTTACTGTTGTCATTTCTATTCCATCGTTGCCATCGCAACCGCGATACATATTTAAGTTTGAGTATTCTCTATCTCGCTCAAATCAGTTCTCAAGCCGCGTCAGGGAATTTCTAAGATTTTCGGAAAAGTTGTCACAATTTCTCAACGCCACCAGCTCGAGGCGCGTAGGGTTTGTCTCCTACGCTCAGGTATCGTCGACGATTAGGGAGATAAAGTTTGCGGACTGCACGATCTCCTACAATCCTTGCGACAAGGCAGCGCTGCAAGCGCTTGCGATTGCATTTTTCGGAACGAGTACCCTTCCAACAACCCGTTTTCTTAATGCCATGGCACCAGAGTTCACCATCAACTATGGCGGCTCTGAGATAGATTTTCCTTGCAACACTGGCCCGTCCCCACCGAGGGTTATAATTGAAATTCCCGTGCAGCCGCTACCTTTGTGCGGCGTTTATTCGTACCTGGTCCCTGCAGACACCTTCAAAGACGACGAGCAGGGTAACACACGCGCACTGACTCTTACCTTGCACGCAGTCTCCACGGGCAGTAGCGTCACTTCATCCTCCTGGATCCAAATCTCGACTACGCAAGCAATCGAAGCGGTCGTCATGACGTCATTGATGACGTCACAGAGTCAGTCGTTCACCTACTACTTGAAGGCTACAGACTCGACGTCACTATCCGCATTGCTCCCTGTGACGTTTACCGTTACTGGACCGTACGATATTTTCAACGAGTGTCACATCGAAACGATCTTCCAAACTACTGATACGACTTCAAGCGCCGTTAGTGTAATGCGCATGATTAAGGAGCGACTGGAGCAGTACTTCGGATTTACGCAAGGCGACAGCGTTGCGGTCGTCTACTACGAGCGACAAAGTACGTCAACCATCGTCTTCAGATGGAGCTACTGCTCGGCTTCTTATAGCTTGACGTCTACTGCGTACCAGGTGGATTATAATGGCTTCATCACCAAAGTGCTGATGAAGTTATTTTCAAGTGATCGACAGTCTTGGGTAGCCGCATTTGGCTTTGCCTTCGGAAGCCAGTACACGGTGCAGTCTGTAACGACCAGATTCACAGGTCGATGCTCTAATTTACCACCTGTGGTTCCACCGAATGTCTCGCCCATTCAGCTGGCTGTTCCGCTGTGTGGAGCCATGAAGTACGCATTCGAGGCTGGTCTTTTTTATGACTTCGAGGATGGAAACGCCTTCACTCTTGCTTTGCACATGGAGACCACCGCTGGAGTTACATTGTTTGTAGATAACTGGGCCAATGTAGATCAAGTCTCGAAAACGATAGTTGCTGCTGCAGACGACGTTCTTCGCTCTTCTTCGACCGCTTCGTTCTTATACCATCTAGTTGCTACTGACACCGGAGGAAAACAAGCAAAACTGGCTCTTACGTTTTTGAGGCAAGTCGGCCCGATGCCCCCCGATTCCGTATTCCAGATTACGTTTGAAGTTCGCTATAACGGAGCATCGAACAGAAATCTAGCCTACCAAAGGGTTGATCTCATGGAAAGAGTAGCTTCCTATTATTCTTTGCAGCTTTCAAACATAAAACTGCTGACTTTTCAACGCGGAAACGGTCTGCCCACCTCGAGGATTCTCTCTTGGACGACCTGTAATTACGAAACGTGCCAATCCAGCGTCCTCTTGCAAACACAAAGACTTCACGATACGATTACGGGTCAACTTCAGGCGGCATTTGTCAATCAATTCAAGCCTCTGTACGATATGGCAAGAGTGTACCGCCTGTCCGATTCTTGTGTGCCCACACCAAGCCCTCCCTTTCCCCCGGACCCCTTGAACCCTCCACAGCCGACGTACTGCCAGTTGTTCACCTACGACGTTGCAGCCAGCGTCTTCTTTGATAGATTTGATGGTGACGCAAAGCGTCTAAACATTCAGTTGGTGGATGGAAATGGCAACGCAGTGTCGCGCTCTTCTTGGATACAGTTCAACTCTGCATCATTCCAACTTTATGCTGTTGCAATAGCGTCTCAGTTTGAGCGGACTCAGTCATCGTCGTATCGGCTAAGTGCGCGGAACAGTGCAAACTTGGTAACCACGTCCTCGTTTACTGTCAAGATCCAAAACTTCCCTTTCACAGCAGATTGTCCCATTACCATGACATTTGAGACTAAGTTTTCGTACGCTTCTGTGGCCGACATTGACATTTTATGGGAAGTAGTACAAAGAATCCAGGAGTACTATAAAGATGAGCAAGTTAAGATCAAGATTTTAGAATTCTATCGAGTAAGTGAGACCCGTTATTTTCTTCAATGGAGCAATTGCTCCTTTCAGTTTTCAACGTACGAAGAAGCTAAGCAGGGTCTCTCAGAGTCAAGCAGGGAAGCGCTTAACAGAATCTTTTCAAGGGTAATTTCTGTTGCAACCAACCAAATAACGCAGGAGTTTTCTTCGTTTATGGCTTCGTGGTTTGTGATCATTTCCATATCCGCAAGTTTTAACTGTATCGAGTCCCCACCCGTTCCCAGCATCGACTCCATAACTGTTTACCCAGAACCATGTAAACTAACTAAAGAGTTTTTTGACAAAGATTTATTCAGAGATGCCAGGGATGGCAACATAAACAACTTGGAGCTATCCTTTACGGACCTGCAAGGGAAACCTATTTCCCAGGCCAATTGGTGGCAACTTGACCAGACGGATCCTCGAAATAAATTTGCCTATGGCACGCTGACGTCAGACGTTAAAAGCAATCAGCCACAAGGTGGTTACAGATACCTCTTGGTTGCTACAGATCAATCTGGTCGCAAGGCCACCATCGAATACATTGTACGGACACTATACGCTGTGCCAGATGTCCAGCATGAAGTCATTTTTGGATTCACAACGACTTTTAGTTACTCAGAAGTCACGGCTAAAGTATTAGCTTCGCTCACGGAAAAAATTGGCATGTTTATGGATTCCACAAAGACAACCAATGACATCTTAGTTCGAGATTTTATCTTCCAGAATACTCTTCGATTTTCATTTTGCTCAGTGCCATGCACGTCCACTGGGATCGACCAATTATATAGTAGGCTGCAGGCCGTGAAGTATTTTTCAACGCCCAGGAATCAACTGATAGCTGCTTTGCAGCCGGAGTTCAATTTAAATTACGTCTTTATTGACGGAAGTCGGTGCCCAGTTACACCAACTCCACCGATAGTACCTGGGCGTTGTGACCAAGAACTCTACATCTGCTCTGGATGGTTTACAATACTCTTGCCTCAAGAGTGTTTCACAGACAACTCGGGTTTAACCTCTAGAAACTTTTTCGTCCAAATGAGAACAATCAGTGGCCAAGCCGTCAGTTTAAGTTCTTGGATACAATTTGAAGCCTCAGGGCAATCCGCATTTGGCGTCGCGATATGGGAGCAAATCTCCGGCAGCATGCAATACCAGTACGTGGCCACACATCCTAGATCCGGTCAAAGCGCCGTAAGCGCTGTTCAGTACACGTTTGCCGATTACGAGGAACTCAACAGCCTCCTACCTAGAGTGTGCCAAGTTACCTTCGAATTTCAGTACAGAGCCAATCCGTCGTACGCCGATGTTTATTTAATTCAAGCTCTGCTAACAAAGATGGCGTTGTATCTAAAGTCTAACATGCAAATGTTTCTAGTGAAATCCTTTAAGCGCGACGAAAGGAGCCTGTTAATCACGTGGACGAATTGCACCTGGCTGAGCATTCTTGGAAACTATATCAGCACAGACGTCTATATGAGAGAAGTAAACTCGGTCTTGAGTTCCATGTTCATCGTTCGGAATGGGGTCGTGTCTTCCGTATCGCAAGCATTCCAACAATTTATGCGCACTGACTTTAACTTTACCGGGGTCTATTCCGTCTCGACAAGGTGCCTGATTCCACCGGAGCCGATGCCGCCAACGGTGATAAAAGCTGTCGAATTCGAAATTTCTAATTGCGGTGCGTTCAGACTCAAACTGTTTCCGTCAGAAATATTTGAGGATAAGAAGTATGGTGCGGATAGCTTACGGCTGGAGCTTCTTCTTGAGAATGGAGAGCCCTTGCTTCCTTCGACCTGGATTAAGCTGAACGCGGCTAAAGAAATCTACGGACTTGTTTATAATTCCACTATTCTCAATGAACCTCAGGGTGGCAACGTATTTGGATTAAAAGCGATTAACCAAAACAACCAAAGCGTCATCGCCAGGACCGTGATAAAGATAAGGCGAAACGCAACAAATGGAGCCAAAGTGCCACAGCGGGTTCTTCCAGGATCCGTATCCTTTATGATCCCTGCGCCTTCGAGCGATCAGAATATTTTGGACATCCATCTCCAGTACATAAACCGACTTAGTGCCTACCCGACGATCACCCAATACCAACTTAATGGAGGATGGTACCTTACGTCGGCGCTTATTGGGCCGACACTGCGTTTGAGGATATTTTATTGCAGCCAGTGTGACGCAGGGGACTTCAACGCTGCCTATAATCTTCTACTTGCTCAGTCGACCGACATTCTGACCTGGATACGAGCTTCTGGACTTGCAGTTGTGGGAAATGTTCAACTTATGTTTGGCACTATAGCGGAGTACATTAATTGGTGCAATCAGGACCAAATTAAAGCAAATGAAGTAGAACTTTACAATAACGTTTCACTATGCTCAGCAACCAAGATCGATTTGGACGCCATATTTGGTTATTCAACTGCTCAAGTAAAGGCGGCGCTGTATCCCGTATTCACCGGTCTAAACTCTCAACCCATACCTTTTAACAGCTGGTTCTATGTTTTTGGCGAACCACTGTATCAAGTAATTGGATTCCCAAAGAACACCGATTGGGAAGGTCAGCCTCCAAAGGGTTACGCGTATAGGCGAGATGTTTACAGCCGTCCAGACAATACTCTAATTGCGAGATATATTCAGTACCTCCGAATTACCGGCACGCCCGTTACTAGCGGGCCACGGTACACCCTGACCATGCAAACAAGCGAGAGCAGCCAGCAGCCTGATGTCTACTTCATCGATAAGATATGGCAAGCGATGAACTCATATGCCAGCAGCAGTCGTCTGCAACTTGTGGAATTTGTCAGAATCTCGCCAGTTCCATTCCAATTCACCCTGACGTGGTTGAACTGCTCCTTGCCTACGGATTGCAGCAACATAGCTGTGGCGCAAGCGAGCCAACTCCTGTTTAGTAGTTTAGGGGGTATAAACCCGAATTTTTTAAGGGTATTTCCTACCGGCTATTCCGTGACCAATTTCTTTAGCAGTTGCAACCGCAGCTCACCAGTTATACAAGACTACTCTATTCTTGTGGGAGCTTGCGGTATCTATAAAGTGGTCGTCCGTGCCGACTTGGCGACTGACAGTGAGGATGGTAACCTGAGCGGTCGATTGCTGTTACAAATCAAGCTCTCGAATGGAGACCCACTGCCAAGAGATTCTTGGATTTATTACGACGCAAGAACTCGAGAAATTATCGCGCTTCCACCTATAGCGATATCTGGCATATACAAGTTTCAGCTAGTAGTTACGTCCCAAACCTCGGGCCTATCAGCAACTTCATCACTGACCGTAACAGTCATGCAGGCACCCACGGCATACTACGTAGTGGAATTGAGCTTTGTCAGCAGTCTTCCATCAACAACAGGTTATGCTGAAATGCAGCTGCGCATTCTACGGGCAGTTTTGAGTTATCTTGGCTTGAACGAAGTCCAGCTCTCTCATTTGCGGTTGTTTGATTTTGCCGGCACTCTGACGGCGCCCGAAAATTACTTGATGCGCTGGTTCAACTGCTCTGTAACGAATGTCATATGTCCAAGCGAGGAGACCATCTTGAGGTCATACGAGTCAACCATCTGGACGAACGCTGGTTTGCCCACGAGCGGATTTCGATCGTTCATGCAAGCCCAAACATCGATAAATGTAAACGCTGTTCGAAGAGATTCTGCTAGAATTTACCAGGTCGACAGTCCACCTATACCTATCGGAACAATCGCCCCTATTGCAGTCACGTTCTGCACGTCTCTGAAGAGGGATTTACCTACCAACTTGTTTATTGACACTCAGAATGGCGTAAACCAAGCCTTGACCTACACTTTGTTGGATCGTAGCGGCCTAGTAGTGCCAAATACTAATTGGGCCTTCTTATACAGACTTGCAGCCGATTACGCTCTCTACGTAACGCCACTAACAACGACCAGCAGAGGAACGTACGAGTATCGCCTGCAGGCAGAGGATGTTTGCAAACAGACGGCGCATATAACCTTCAATATTGTCCTGACGGGACAGAGCATAGCATTTGGCTACTACTTAACGATGACCGTTCAAACGCCGTACGTTTTGCCGTACTCTGTTTATCTTTGGGAATACCGAGTAAAACTTCTGCAGTGTCTCCAGAAAAGATCCGATTCGCTTAGTTCTATGTCGTTCGGACGATCCGGAACCCTGGTGACGTACTCCTGGGGTTTTTGTGACATCACATACTCGCCATGCGACGCTGCGGCCATCGTCGCGCTTCAGGCTCAACTATTTACAGCCGGCTCGATTAACAGTCAGTTCAAAACGTGCTTTGAAGACGGCAACGTAATAATTGAAATCACCCAATACAAAGAAAATGATTGCATTATCGTGCCACCTGTTCCTAAGATGCCTGAGCTTAATCTGAGCGTGAGCTTCTGCAATGAAGTCAATTTTAAACTTGATGTCGACTTATTCCTCGATGACAGGGATGGTGGCGTACAGAATCTAGACTTGACGCTGTACAGGGGGCTAAACATCGCCATTGGTTTGCAAGAATGGCTACAGTTTGATAAAACTCGAAAGGTGATATATGGCTATCCACGAACAACAACAGACCCATCGGCTATTCAACGGCTTTATACGTACACGCTCGTAGCTGTGGACACGGACAAATTGCAAGCCTCGATGCGGATCAACGTGAACTTGCTTGGAGATGTACCACAGCTCACCCACGTTATGACGCTCAACGGACAGACGGCATTGCCTACAACACAGCCACACGTGCGGCAGGAGATAGAACTTATAAAAAAGATAAATGCCTACTTTAATGATTATAACGTCAACGACGTGTCCTTCGCGATACAAGTTGCTCCAGAGATCTCTTTCAAGTGGAGTTTCTGCAAGTTCCGGTACGTACCATGTGACTGCATAAACATTAAAAAGAAGAATGATCTTATCAAAAACCCATCTGCTCTGATAAACTTTTTCAAGCCTGAATTTACGATCACTGATGTTTCGTATGAATATAGCGGGAGCTGTCTGGCCAACCAAAATCCCGAACAAAAGAACGACCTTCCCACAATGTTCTTCAATGTCGGCTGGTCTTTTTATTACATAATCCCTGCTAACGCCTATCAGGATCTGGAAGATGGAGATACTCGAAACCTGACGGTGTACTTAAGGGACCAGAATATGCAACCATTTTCAAGGGAGTGGTGGCTGCGTACCTCGTACAAAGAGCAAGCCATATGCGGACTGCTGTCGTTCGCAGAATACGAGAAACTGAGAACGAAACAGCAATTCGAATACAGGCTAGTTGTTGAAGACGCCTGTGGAGCCGTCCATCGCAAAACAATGACAACCACCATCATATATCTATTGACCACGCTCAACTGGCTGCTTATAATGGTTGTAGATCAGGAACATGGCAATCTCATGAGCAACTGTTCTTGCTTGCATGACATGCACAGCAGAATTGCATCCTATTCAAACGTGCCGAAAAGCAGCGTGTACATTCAAGAGATTGCACCCTACGAATTCGCTCGCAATAAGAGCGTTGTAAAGTGGGGATACGCCGAATGGAGCAACAGCAGCTGTCCTAACACCACGCGTGTAGCCATGCGCTCAAAGTTCATAAACTCCGACGGGACTAGTTCCAGTAAGTTTACGGAGTACATGAAAGATAGCTGTCATCCCGTTGCAGAGATGCAAGAAAGTGTGTTTGGCCCATGTCTTATAGCTCCGACGAATCCACCAGCGCTCAGAGATGACTTTCCGTGGTGGATACTATGGCTCTTACTTGCACTGATTTTGTTATTTATTCTTCTTTGGTGTTGTTGGCTATGGCTGCCACGTTGCTGTCCCGGAATTTGCGGTGGGGAGGCCTGTGGCAAATGCTGCGGAGGTTGGTGTGGAAACTGCTGCGCGCCAAAAGGCAATTACTCATCATTTGACGATGATATGGAGAGTGGAAATCTACCGAAGCCTAAAGACCCTGACGGCGATAAATTGCCAAAGCCCAAGGACGATGGTTCACCAGTGCATGAGCCAAAAACTCGAGTTGAGGTGGTCACTGAAGATGACGCTACTCCAAGCAGCATAGAAACGTTCAACCGCGAAGACTTTAATAAGCGCAGTGAAGTCGATAAAGAATCTCGGACAACCACAATCGAGCTCGTCAGCAAAGAAGAATCGAACGCTCGACATTTTGAAAATCACAGTCGAAAAGTAAGAATATCCACCTATAGAATATGTCTCTATCTGAATAATCTACCTACCTATGTATGTATGTATGTATGTATGTATGTATGTATGTATGTATGTATGTATGTATGTATGTATGTATGTATGT
>QQSS02150736.1:0-15705 GCA_003687565.2 Craspedacusta sowerbii | reverse complement strand
ACTTCTAGCCGTACAGCTCAGACAAGCACAACTTCTCCTGGATAACGTTGATCAGGTCAGCACAAGGTATGGACAAGAGATAAGTGAGACCAAGACAGAATGGATGATAGTAAGTACGAAAGACGAGCAAATAATTAAGGAGCGTATCGAGGAAGGACTAGTGCTACGAAAACAGAACTTAAGGCATGTGAATAGCTTTAAATACCTTGGGACCACTCTGACTGACAATGGCGACAGCGCAAAGGACATCAAATTATACGGATTAATACGGATACGCTTTGTACGGATGCGAAACTTGGACACTGAGAAGCGCTGACGGAAAGAGATTACTTGTGTTCGAGATGGCAGCGCTCAGAAAGATCCTGGGAGTAAACATCGTGGACAGGATGAGGAACGAAGATATCAGAAGGGCTCTCAACCAGGCAGAAACGATCTTGGAACGCGTACATGAACGACAGCATCAATGGCTAGGACACGTGATACGGATGGATAAGAACAGGATAGCAAATGTTGCACTGCACGGTAGAGTAGATGGAAAAGCCAAAAGAGGACGCGCGAGAACAACATGGACGGCATCCACACTGAAAAGATACGACGTGGGGACGCAGGTTATAATGAGAACTGCGCAAGAGAGAGTAGAATGGCGTTTAATGTCAAGTCAAGCAAGAGCCCACGTCAGTGATGTACGGTAAAAGCTGTTCAAAGATATGGCGAAGAAGAAGAAGAAGATATTATGGAAATAAGTAAAATAAGCAACATAAATATGTGAATACAGTAAATAAAACGATCACTAGCAATACGTAGTACACAATAAATATACAGGTAATACATATAAACATATACAACACTCCTTATACTATATTTTTGCGACATGCTTCGACTGTTCATCAGTCATCTTCAGGCACACTAAGTAACAAGCAAACTCCGATTTACATATGTGTACAGTTCCGTTGTCAAGGTAACGCTAGCGAGGAAATAAGTACTCTCGATGGGTAAATCTTCAAGGCAAAGAATTATTAGCTTTATTCTTTGGCTTGAAGGTAACGCTAGCATATAATGAGTTGTTCAACGACTGGTTTAAATATAAGTTAATTGCTGACGTTGTTCAAAGCAATTATCAAATTGAGCCAAAGCTCCCTAACTGGGCAACCGAAAAGTGTAACAAGGAGAATGATGGAGCTACACTACAAACTACATGAATAATACAATGTTTTCATGTTTGACTTGGATCTTAAGGTTCGGTTTCTCGTCTAATATGTAAAGTGCTCTCTGTAGCACTCATGTCAATGATTTCAAAGCAGGAGCTATCACACACCTTCAAACAGTCAGGTGATTGTTTGAGGTGCTGCGCTACTGTGGTCGTACGCTTGTCGACTTTGAGATTCTCTGAAATTCTGGTCCCAAGGTATCTATCTTATCCTTAACCGAAAAGTAAGAACCAAATTTAAATGGGACAACGACCAAATTAATGTTGGCATTTTTGCAGAAACGATGTGCAATTTGTTTCAATTGGGCTTGTGTAAGGCTAGATGTTCTTCCAATGTAAGGTAATTTAAAATATATAATGTCTTCACTATCTATCTTCACTAATTATCTTCACTACTGTTTACACGAGCAGTCTGTGAATTGTTCCGCTTGGCAATAAACGATTTCGTTACTTTATCTAATGTTGTGAGAAACTGTTCTTATGTAAGAATTTATGGAATTTTTTGGACTTGATGGTGGAAAATTTCCCATGTGCTGCAAAGACGGAACGCTCTAAGCAGGAGACCTCGACTCAAACTAACTTCGTATAAAAATGGTAAGAAACTACGAAAATTCGTGCACAATCCAGTAAAAGTTGTGTTGCTTGTGATAAACACTGGTCACGGGCTTAACCTGGTAATTTTCAATTAGGATGCCTAGGAATGGTAAACGACCTTTACAGGCAGTTTCATATGCGAATTTGATGTTACTATGTTTAGAATTTGTTAAGTGGTAAATTTTAAGAGCATCATCCTTATTGTGGAAAACACAAAAAATATCATCAACATACCTTCGATACATTAGTACCTCACATTCTTTAAACTCGTCAATCCATCTCTGTTCATGATGTCCCATAAAGAGGTTTGCAAGGGTGGGTCCCAAGGGTGAGCCGATTGCGAACATCTATTTGATCATAAAAGCAGCCTTTAAAAGGAAGTAATTCATTGATGTTGCATACATGAACAGTTTTGTTAATTGAGCACGAGAAAGCTTACCACAACCCTTATTTGTAGTAATCGCATAACGGCTACATCAATTGTTTCTTTAAGAGGAATATTGGTGAAAAGACTTTCAACATCAAAATAAACCACGAATTTACCCACAATATCAGCGTTACGAACTTCTTCAACAATGGTAGCTCGGGAAATAACTCGTCTAGTTAACCTTTCGCTTTACAGCAAGTGCAATTGCACAAAGAAGGGCGTTACCCAAGACTTTTTCAAGCCATCTCAACGAGGGAGGAATAAGCAAATTTCTTTTCCTCGGCGGGTCTAATTCATTCTTGCCTTTACGTAACTCTGAAGAGCTTCTAAGTGGCGACTGTAAACGGAAAAGACCAGCAGCTTCATTCGATTCCGCACAGTAGAACAAAACTCGCCTAGCATGGTCTAATTTTAATCAAATTCCTTCAGACTTCCAGGAGAGGGGTAGCTTTGCCTCCTTTGGCGAGAGGATCCATGAAGTGACAGCATGCCTGGCGTCAGCATGGGCCTCGATATTTAACGCCAATGCCGCAGTAAAAAGCATAACCCCTTCCACCATGGCCTATATACTCTCCCGTCATTATTTCAAAAACAGAACTGCAGCACAGTACGAATCTCCTTTTAGGTTGAAAACAACGCCTTCGCAACGAACAACTACTGAGATCAGCCGCATTTCGCATCGGCACAGCACGAAATTCTTCACGACAGATACCAATAGAAAATCTTCATCGTCAAGAGGACATTCTCACTAGGCAGCATGAAAAACTGCGACAGGGCCAGCAACAAGACGGTACACCACAGAAGGAGCGTGGTCACGCCAAAAAGACGGTGCGTGCACAGTAGAAGAGAGAACCGAGAACACGAGACGTTCTGACAAATGCACCAAAACAAGCGGGGTATGAACGCGCTGAAACCCGGGCGCATCCCTCCATCTTACCCTCCCTTCTCACTAGGAGGGAGGGTAACTTCCACGAACGCGTTTATCGCACATACGTTCTTAGATTACAGGCTGAACAGAGGAAATATCGAGTGGTCTCCAGAAAGTGTGGTGATCGCGGCACGCATCAGGAAATTTCGCACAAACTTCCTAGTGAGACCACGCCAAGAAACTCGCACGGGGGTTCACACTGCTCAGAATCGGTCGATCGCAGTAACAAGCATGGAAAACTCACCTCTCTCAGACGGGGTTGAGGGGGAGGGTGGTGTCTGAATCAAGCCAAAAATGAAATTGCCAGCCCTTGCGGAAGACAACACGAACTAACAGTTCAAAACACAAACAAACGGCTTAAATCAGCGATCCTAGAGCGACGCAAGGCATGGCAGCCAGCAAATACTCAGCCTTGTTAACCATCACAAGACAAATGTACATTCCGGTTGGACGAACTACAGATGATAAGAAATAATTATGCATACAAAATACAAAAACAAGAACTGTGGGGGCTAAAGCTCATTCGTCGTCATGTTGACTAAGCTGAAAGAGAAGGTCTGCGAGTAAGGCGAGGACGCTGGTGTCAATCATTTGCGAAGTGGACAGAGCCAACAGCTCGTCTGTGTAAACAGAAAGGATCGGCCTGTTTAGGGGGACGCGGGCCATGGAGATGAGGATTCCCACTGACCGCCGAAGCAAGCTTATACTTGTGCCACAGATGTCCTCGGCATTCAACCCGGGCTGCACCCGACCCCCCGAAGACAGGTAGCTCGACGTGCTTTTTTCGGCATCCTGGATGAATCTTATGACGTTGGAGATGGAGGACCTGCGAGTGGCTAGCAGTACGCTGAACCGCTCCGAGTGAGATAAGTTGTCGAGAAGAACAACAGCGAACTCGCGTATCGGCGCAACATTTCTCCGTGTTAGCTGCTGCACTAAAATATCACACGCGCTCTGAAGCTCAAGGTCCGAGGCGCTGCCGAGAACAGGTTCAACGTTACAAGAATTGATACTCATTTTCGCTAATATTTCTATGGCCATGCGACGGGGGGAAAGGGAGTGTTGACCTGGTGCCGTCGGCATGGGATCCTGCCCTTCCGAAGAAGGACAGACGAGCCAATGCAGAATTCCGCGTACGAGTAACTGCGATAGGTGCGTGCTCATGCTGCGTAGGTTGAGGTGGCCAGCGATGTTAGTAAGAAGAACGAACGTGTTTTCGCGAATCAAGTACAAGCCGTCCCACCACCACAGTGTTGAATCGATTTTGGCAGCGGACGATTGAGCTGCGTCGCCTTGTCCCAACTTGAACTCGGAGTGATCCGTCACCGGGTGGTCGTGCTGATGCATAAGCATCGTGCCGCCGACGAGGAGAAATCCGACGTGGCTAGAAAGTTCGGCGTCGTTGCTGGAGACGTACGACAGACTACGGAAGACGTTGGACAAAGCTACGGCACGGCTCAGGGCAGACAGCTTCGCGTCAATGCCATCAGCGAACGGAGACGTCTGCTTCGACAAACTCTCATCGCTCGGCACTTGACCACGATTGTCTCGACGCAACCGCCTGGTGAGATACGCGATGAACTCTCTCGAGTCTTCCAAGTACTTTTTGTCGCAATGGATGTTCAACTCCAAGTCGACGCAAAGCTTTTCTATGACAGGGTGACTCCACAACGGCGCCTTATCGGGATCGCCATCGTTGAACTCGCCAATCAATCGATCTAAGACGTCCAAGCCCGAGCTAGCGTCAAAAGGCTCTGTTTTCACGCAGTTCGCTCTGGCGCAAACTTCACTCTTAATATCGGCAACACACGGCTTATCTTCAAGACCATTCGCGTCGGGAAATTCGCGGGCAAGACCCGACAGACGGCGAATCTTGTACGCGAAGTTGGGGAGGAAAGCATCAAATTCGTTCCTCGTTCTAGAGCCACGCAGATGAAATACGGTTGACGACCGAGTTTCCAGGTCGAGCCTCGTGTTCGAATTCAAGTTTCTTACATCGGCGAGCTCATCGAAGCGGAACGCTTTCAAAAGCACGTGCTTGGTGGGGAAGCCTAACTGTATGTGACACGTGGTATCACCCCCTCCACGCTGCCAGAAGCCTCTTCCACCGTCCAAGGTCTCCTTCAAGCAACTCTCGACTGCAGTAGACGCAACGCATGCAGTGTAGCTCTGTGGCGCCTTTTTACAGACGCCGACCCAGAGGGTACGCAGTAAGTTGCTTACATTCTGATCCCTCAGCGCTGCATCCTTCGATACGTCCTCGTACTCCAGCTTCACGGGCATCTCCAGGTCGGAAAACAAATTAAACACCTCGCACAGACACCTTCGGTAGTGGTCCATGAGCGCGTCGAGAAGTCCCGGCAGCTGGTTCAAGTGGAAGTACGTGATCGTGTTGTTGTCGGACAGCAGAACGTTAAGGGCATCGATCGCCCACGTGCACTCGGCAACCAATCCGGACTTGAGCGACATCATTATACGCCAGGCTTCCACGGGCCCTGGAGGAAAACAAAGTGACGCTAATCCCATATAAAGGCATTGAATTCACCACATACTAACAAGGCATTAAGACTGCTCCCCTTAGGTACGACCTCTGATTCGCCGAGTGCCCTAGCGGTATGCCAAAACCAATCCCTATTTGCTCATGCCTTCGGTGCAATTATGATGGGTGTCACTGCAACCACAGACACGGCGTTTCGAAGGAGCAAGACTTGAGTTCAAATTCAATCAAGCTGTCAGCCGCATTGCGAAACCTTCACAAGCGAACGCAGCGAAATCCTTATAGGCGATCGCAAAGCGAACTCAAGCAGAGTCTACATGTACGCTTATTGATATAAAGTAACTACCATTATTGAATACAGGTGCATACAAGTTGAACACAAAGGAATATAACCAGCCAAGAGGATACGACCTATCGGGCCTTATCTTCACTACTGGTTTACGGAATACGGCATTCAAATTTATATTTATGTCTTCAGCAGCAGTTTTTGTCTACGAGACATGCTGAAAACCCTAGCGCGACGTTTGAACCAGCACAAAACAGGCCGCCACAGAACAAAATGCCATCTGAAATCAAGGGGCTAAATATCAGTGGCCTGTATAGGATTTGTTCATAGAAAACTTACACCACCATACCTAGATCTTTAGACGTGAGCTTGCGGCGTTTCTTTAAGACAGGCTTGGTGCTTTCGACACAGTCGCTAGGAAAGGAAATATCACGTTTCAATGGCTGCGCCGTTGGCGACGAAGGCCCCCCAGCGTTAATTGCCCCCATGGGCGGCTGATGAAGAGACACATGCTTGCCAGCATCAGCATGTGGAAACCGGAGCATATGAGAGCTTTGGTGCATCTGCTGCTGATGTTGATGATGTTGCAGTTGCTGCTGCGGTTTCAGATGCTGCTGTTGTTGCGGCTGTATTTTGATCTGTTCCACGCTATCTCCAGACTGCTGCTGGCTACGAAACACCTTCCCAGCATTCACGTTTGGGCTACGGCCAGTGAACGCCGGTGGAGGCTGTCCAGACCACGGCATACGCCCGAGACCTTCCGGAAAGAGCTCCGGAGGTCCATGCCTGGGTGGGAAGCCCCGCGGCCAGCCAGAGGACATATTCTCAGGTGGCAAGCCTGCGCGCATACCTTGGTTCATCGAAGGGAAGCTCCCGATCGGTGGGCCACGGGGAAACAAAGGATTCGGTTGGAACTGGCCAAAGGCGCCCGGGGGATAATTGGCATGCATAGCTTGCCCAGGATCGAATCCTGATAGTCCAGCAGAAGTTGGGTTATATAAATTCATCTTGGGAGGCGGAACCTGTCCGGGTCGCATGCTGGGGACGACTGGGCCAGGCATTGATGAGTGCGGCACATCGACATTAGTTTCCCAATAGGGATGCGTCGCAGAGGGGCGATGGAAACCCTGAGGCGCGACCGTACTATTCTTAATGTCTTTCAGAGAGTCTTCTAAAGCAATGGTCGGGCCCCCGGATCTCGGTGCCAAACCGTGGTCTAGGGTGATGCACGTCTTCCACTGCTTGAGCAAGATGTCTTTCATTTTCACTTCGTACCCATGAAGGTACTTCATATACTGACTCTTGACCGTGTATGAAAGTACGGAGTTCGCAGCAGGGAGGTATAGACATTGCATGATCTCACGAAACTTCCTCTTTTCCATGACCTGAGAATCAAAACAATCGATGCTATAAGGCACGAGGCTTCCGCCCGCAATCTTGAGTGTTCACTCAATTGCGCGCCCGAGAAGTCAACGAAGGGAAGACCTGGAGACATCACCAGCTTCACCGCTAGCAGGTAAGCAACTTCTCCCCCCCCCCTCCCCTAGACCTTAACTCCACTCAGGCTACATCCCCCAAATGCAGACAGTACATGAAATTTAATCGAGAAACCAAACAACAAAATCTTCACATGTTTAGTCCCTGGCTATCTGAGCACCAAGTCATTTCGTTTCAACAGCTTCAACATCTTGAATTTCGCTTCGCAGGTTCTGACAAGCAGGCATGGTCATGCGCATTTACGCTCTCAAACGTCTGCTTATGCAAACTATTCATGATTAGCAAGTAAACCTGCTAAGAACGCACAGATATTATAAAAGGAAGTATACGCACATCCTGAATGCCACCTCGTTCAGCCACCGATCGGAAGAGCGTGTACAAATCCAGAGGTTTCTTCCCGATAACGGGCACTTTGGTGATCGGCGTCCCTGATGAAAATATTCAACTATTATAATGCACAACACTGAAAATAAAATATTTTAAATACAAACGAAGACTATACAACATATGAATCCCTTATACCGACGATGGACTAAAGGAAACAGAGCTAGCTGAGATTCGAAACAATTAAGGCTTGACAATAAAAACAATTTTCCTAATCACTAAACACTGATTACATGATTTGATTGAACCACATCTATGTCAATATTACCACAATCAGATATTTGACCTCCTATTTGAAAACTTTCACATCGATGTTTTATATAGCATTATTGATGGTACTGTTGTTGTCGTCGTTATTGCTGTTATTTGTTTCTAGACTAGCAGGCCACTTTATTACATAGTGCCTAAGAATTACTTTTGCCGGCCTCCCGCTGCACCATGCAGCAATACAGAAATACAGAAGTATTACCAAGACATGCTCTACGCTCTACGCTTTGCGAATGCGCAGGCCAAGCCAAAGCAAACTGCAGATGCCAGCTAAAAAACTAACATAACGTTTAGTCCGTGGGAAAGAAAACAACTCACCATTTACACTCATGAAAGCCAAGTAACGGTCGTAGAAATTTCGCTTCTCGTCATCCTCTATCGCGTCATAAATCTTCGACAGCTTTAACGGGAAAAAAAATCCGAGCCTCCTTAAGCACGCTTGCACGAACACGCCCAAGATTAGAAAAAGCAGCAGATCTCTTGCAAATAAAAAACGTGTAGTCGCTAGTTTTCCTACATGGTTCAGCCTCTATGGTCCCATTCTACAGACATATTCATAAAGGAAAACCCTGAAAATCGACCCCTGGACACAGGTCCACGTTTTTCCGGATTCTTACTAAAGAATAAGCACTCCCTCTACGGGCCACGGCGCTTTCTGGATTGATTTTTATTTGTTTGGTTACTAGAACTGTAAACAACAGCGAGATTTTTCAGAAAGAGCATAAAGACGTAATCGCGGGCGTTTTTCTTCTAAGAAATACCGAGTGAGATCTTTCATTGGATACAACACGTACGGGACTGGTCACTGTACGTCTAATACATACTAGCCATACATACATACATACTGTGTACTATACACCCTGCCACCTCTCAATCCCGCAAGCATATGCGAGCACAAACACACGCACGCGTCCAATCTTACGGGTCGGTCGCCCCAAGTTCATACAGGCACGCCTAGATGCACTCAAAGTGTCTACTTGCAACGCTTGTAGCTACCTGAGGCTTTGGAGGCACGGTGAGTTGGTTCGGCTTCCAAGAAACAAGACAGTTTCCACAGATTTATTTACACGTCTCGAATTTGCGTTTCTCTTGACTCGACTCTCGATACTAAACAACCCTTCCAATCACCCGTGTGCACATATATATATATATATATATATATATATATATATATATATATATATATATATATATATATACAACTATAAAGACAATGAAGTTCTGTCTTCCCCAAAGATCGCTTCCAAATTGCGCAAGCTCAAAATAGGATCGGCCTTTGGGGCGACAGGAGCTCGAAATACCTCCCAACCACGCCAGAACGATTACGCTACTTACAAATACATTCTCATTCCACTTTCCACTTTCCATGACACTTAAAATCCGACCTGCACCATATCTAGGTCCATACTCAAAGATAGTTTGTCCCTTGGGCAACAGGGGCTCTGAATATCCTTGAACCCCGCATAGGTGACTACTCTGTTGCGTCATAATTTACGCAATTTTTCAAGATATAATTTACAAGAATAACTTTAATAACTTTAACACACAACATGACGCAGGTAACGTGCTGAACTAGAAAGCCCCGATTTTTCTTTAATATGAGCTCCACCCGGCCACAGATGCAGGCATTGCCCACGTGTTGCTGGTTACAACTTGAATAAAAAGGTCACAGCCATGGTCCTTCTAACCGCCACTCTCACAAGAGACCTTGGACACAGCATCACGCTATTAAAATGGAGAGCACTGCGTAGAGGATTTACTATGACACAGAATGAGGCAAAACTTTCCAGGCAAAGCGGACGCATTTTGCAATCACACCTATTCGCCAGAGCGTGTCCTTACGCATCGCATCACGTGTTGGTTCCGTGCCCGCTGATTGACCAGATGCCACAGAGGAACAGCGTACGTGCAACAACAAGCGAAAGAATGCAGGATGAGCTTTCCCGTACAGCAACAAAGCTTTACAATAATAGCGGCGTTGCTCAGTGAGCTTCGTCCTACCTGATCAAACTGAGTAGGCGAGGCGCTAGCTCGAAGGAGCTTTTCAGCATTCTAAACGCAAAATATACAATACAGCTGCAATATAGCTGCTAAAAACATTGAACTCCATGGATGACGAATAAACCTTCTACAAGAATAATCAAGCTGCGCGCAACCCTTACAAAACACCCATCCAACTATAGAGACAACCCCTTGGAGGTAGAAACAACTCCTTGGAGGTAGAAACAACCCCTTGGCGATAGAAACCACCCCTTGGAGATAGAAACAACCCCTTGGAGATAGAATCTCCACAAGCTGCTCTTTCACTTCCATCGCTGCGGCAAGCGCGACTTGCGGGAAGCGAAGTGCGCAGTGCGGACACAGATCCGACAGCTAGCATACCGGATACGGCACGGGTTTGGCCGTCCGCTTACCGGCGATCCTGGCGTCTGCGGCCACGACGGACAGACAGCGTCGAGATCGGCGGGGTCGAGATGCGGCGAGGGTGACGGGGACGCGGCAGACATAGGCGTCGGCGGCGCAGACGCTTTGTAGTTCGACGCGACGATTGAGGCACGGCTTGGCAACACGTCGCTTGGCGGATGATACATGCCTGGAAATAAAAATAAAAAAAAAAGATGCAAAAAATCAATTGAAGCATAACTTAAATAAAGCAACGCAGCACAAGCTGAACGCGCGGACCTATCGATCGGGAGTGCATCGTAGGAACCGGTACCTACTACACGTATCACACAGGAGCGATCATTATATAAATATATATATATATATATATATATATATATATATATATATATATATATATATATAACTTCTGACAGAGTTCCCACTAGAAATCACACATTAGAAATCAAACAAACATATAAATAAAAAACAGGTTCGAAAAGAAACTGCTCAATCACAACTTCATTTTTTTTTAATAACTCGCCCAGCTTGTCGGAAAATAATACAAGGCAAGGAATAGAACAAACAAACATACAATGTAGATAAACAAACAAATGACGAAAAACAAAAAGCTAAGAAAACAAAATCAACAATCCCACCCCCACACTTCACTTGGATTTTAAGTCGCAAGTGCAATGAGTCGCTGAGCTGCAGCGATGGAGGCAGCAACCACACCCGATCAGGGAAATCATAGCAAATCAGACTGCGCCTCGTGTTCGAGCGAGAGCGTGCAAACGAGACTGGCCTCCACTATCCTCCACACAGCTTGATGATTATCGTGCAAGGCAAATACCTGCCAAGCGCCTCAGCAAGACAGTGCGGTTGAGCACGCAGGGATGTACGAAGCTGGCGCCATCTAATTGCTTTCTCTCGCGTTGTCCAAGAAAAGCGGTTGCGCAAAAAGACTACGACTCTACTAGTGCGGGAAGGTACTGATTAAGGACAACGTTATTTTCATGGAATAGCGTTGCCAAAGTAGGCGACGCCGGTCATTCCCCGTAGCCTCGATGTCGATAGCGAGGCCGCTAATGTCCTTTCAACGTCTGCGTCGTAAAGGCTCGCATGCGCAACCTTAAGCGTTCCACAGGCAACTTCAGATTCAAGTATGAGTTCCTACCTCTTTCCGAAGGAAGAAAGCCGCGCATCGCTGGAGGCATGTACGAATCATCTTCAGTCTCGTCCTCCGAATCTCCTTCCAGTCCGACATCATCTAGGTGCAGAAACGAAAGCGCACGTTACCCAGCCCAGGTGAAGCATCCTGGGAGTACAACTATCAGCAATGATGATGGAAACCGTTGCGTACATACATTTCCAAAATGAGAGACTGGGATTTCTTGGCCAGGCCTTTCAAAACAAGAACAAAGAGAGGCTTCATTTCAGGAATACATTCAGCAAGGATAAGAGCAGAAACGGGACCAGAATAGGACAAAAATATGATAATTTTCACAATCTCGCTCTTCCCGTCCGCAAATCCTAAACACTCGCCGGTACGAACACCACCGGATGACGCGACGACACCCTCAGCGAGTGTCCGCAGCGCATTAGACATCAAAGCTGCGAATCAACATGGCAAACCAAGAAAGTAACGTTCATCAAACAGAATGAAGTTAAACTTGATTTGTAAGTTCTTGCTTAAACGGGGGTGAGGTGTCGGAAGAGAAAATTCACCGCATTAAATTCCAAGCGGGGGATGGAGGCATGGAAGTGGAGGCGGGGTAAATTCAACGAGAGATTGGGCCCACGCAGCAGCAACAACAACAACAACAACAACAACAACAACAACAACAACAACAACAACAACGATTTGCAGCAAGCAGAAGGGTTGCGCCGTCACAGGCTGTTTCCGCAGGTGGCGGCTAGTAAGAACTTCCACCAGTACCAGTCTGGCTGCAAACACCGGAAGACATCGCTTACGCCGTCACGCCAAACCAATTAGCAAAGGATTACGGAAGTTTTAGTAACAAAATAAGCAGGATTCCAATTCCGTCCAACATGAGAGCTAGCTGATACATCCAGACTTGCTCGCCCCTGGCTGGCGCCTCAGACTTGCATAAATTAATCATGGCACATTTAGTATGGATCATCATCATTACCTATCATCATCATCATCGTCATTATTATCATCATCATCATCATCATCATCATCATCATCATCATCATCATCATCATCATCATCATCATCATCATCATCAGCAGCAGCAGCAGCAGCAGCAGCAGCAGTAGAGAAGGAACGTGCACACAGCTTTGCACAAGTCAGATGCTGGCGGAAGGGAAAAGTTTACGACGACTAGTAATTACGGCTAGGAAGCTTTCAAAACCTCGCCTCCCTCTACCAAGCGCTCTGCAATTCTCACAGAACAGACAAATTCTAGAAGACCCTTCGAGAACGCCAAAGCACGCTAGACTGCGATACATTCTCAAGCAGCAATGTAGCTGTTTCAGGAAAAAAAAATGGCAAATGAAATTTGAAACGTCGTTACAACTTCAAATAGCAACATAGATTTTAAAAAAATTCAGTTTTTATTTCCGCGTTCAGAAATAAATATAATAGTCAGCATGTTTTAACTGAGACTTGAAGAAAAAAAATCGATAAGAATTATGTAGTTGGCGCTGTAATGACGGAGCTGTCAAAAGCATTTGACTGCATACCACATGATCTTTTAATAGCAAAACTTAGAGCGTACGGATTAACATCGACGCACTGGCTTACATCTACTCGTATTAAGGGGACGAAAACAAGCGGTTCGCATAGATGGCAAATACAGTGCATACCAACAGATTTTGTCGGGAGGACCCCAAGGCTCCATCTTAGGCCCTTTACTTTTTAACATATTCATAAATGACCTCGCATTATTTATTGAAAGAGCTGACATACAGAATTTTGCAGACGACAATACGCTAACACATCAGCAAACACATGCAACATGAAGATCTTTAAAAAAATCTTAGAGGCCGAGATCCAACATCGCCATCGACTGATTACTCTCAAATGATATGATGGCCAATCCTAAAAAATTCAACGCAATCTGTGTGACCAAGATAAAAATGACACCTCTAGAAATAAGCTGCGCATCAGAGGCATCGAAATAATGACTGAAAACTGGGTGATGCTCTTGGGGGGTAACAGTAGACATCAAATCGAATTTTGATCAGCACATTAGCAAAATCTGCATGGCTGCTGCAGCTCAACTGAACCCCCTACTCAGATTCCAAAATCCAGAAATCAAACCTTCCACTTGTTGCCAGAAAGGCAATAATCGAGAGCTACATCTATTCAAATTTTAACTACTACCCCTAAGTGTCACTTTCCTTTAGCAGCGTCCTCTTCCAAAATTGAAAAACTACAAGAACGAGCCCTTTGCTTTGTATACAATAATTACTCAGCCACATACGATCACCCACTTGCAATCACCCATAAATCAACTTATGCTTAGAAGTTCTTAAAACGATAAACAATTTGAACCCGGTGTATATGAAAGAAATTTTCTTCATGCCAAAAAAAACAGGCATTCGGCCAGATATCCCTTAAACCTTACCGTGCCGAAACCAAACCAAGTTACTTTTGGATCACGAAGAATGAGTACTCTAGCCCCAAGGGTTTGGAACGCACTTCCAGAGCATATTAAGACAAGTGCGAATGAAAGTCTCTTTAAGTTAAATATAAAACATTGCGATAGCTCCAAACGCGTTTGTAACGCATGTGAGCAAAAGTTTTGATATTTGAAGACTAATTGAAAAGTATTGAGCTGAGTTTTCTCGGTTGAGCAGGGTTTATCTTTTATATTTCTGGCTATTAGAAGCTCAGATATCGGACGTTTTTCTTATTTAATTTTTCTCGGCTTAGTTAGCTCTTGTATTTATGAGCTAGATAATGCTTTTCATATTGATAGGATAGTTTTTCATTACCGAGCCCAAATAAATGTAAAAAGAAAACAAAAAAGTACCACGCGGTCATCTCGATTGCCGCAACAACTCCACCCACATGACACCCAGACCTCCTTGGCGGCGCACCGCATGAGATTAACTATTTCCTTCCTTTCTACCCGAACGGGCTTCTGAACGTGCCACAAATAACTTAGCAAATACTTTGAATTCACTTCGAAAAACAAAGGCAAGTTAGGATAAAGGTAATAGGTGGCGAGAAGCAAGCGCGCCCGCGACTGACTAGACGAAAAAAATAACGTCTCGACAGCGTCTGCGAGGACGCGTCTGCTTGTTCAACCCGATTAGAGCAGTCGGAAAGGAAATTAAGGAAGTCACACAGCGTATCGTAAATAGTATATTTATAGATCATCCCTTAAGCCTCGTGACCACTGGAAAGCAATAGACCTCCAACGCTTATTTCGCTGACTTGGAGCCCTAGCCAATGAACACAACTGCTAGCAAAATTTTATCTATAGCGATAGAACCCATCGCTTTGTCTAATTATCCATCGCTATAAAGTAACCGATGCAGCTCTACGGCTTTCCAGTGGAAACGAGGCTTTAAAGCGTTGATGAACGCGTCACACGCAGAGGGTTGTCTCATAAACGAACAACTCACGTGGAACACGAAGCAGCACGAAAGTGTCGCGGCTTACAATTAAGAAGAGCGAAAGCGTACAGAATGGGCATCAATACGCCGCAGGCTTTGCTAGCAAAACTTCTTCTGTAACGCTAGACTGCCGATAATAAGCCCCTTCTTTTAGCAGGGAACAAACTGCAGCAACCAAGGCGAGAAGAAAGACGCAATCTTCCCACGCAAAGACCTGTCAAGAAACGCAGTGTCTCGTCGAAACTGTAACCACGCTTTAAGCCTTACCGCTACCTAAACCTTACCTACTCGTAAGCATACAAGCAGGAACTTGCGAAGGGCCCTTCCAGCAGCACCACGTGTACGAAACAAGAACAACAGGTAAATACTGAAACACAAGAAGAGTGCTAAGAAGTTCTTGGTCACTAGTAAAATCCAGGCTTTGGCAAGACCCCATTGAAACTAGAGACCGACTGAAATTCGGTTTCGGTTTCGGTTTCGGCGCCGAAAGTCGCAAAATACCTAGTTTCGGTAAAATTTCGGAGGAACGAGGAACGAGGCGCAAGGTTAACTTACAGCGAGATTGAATACAACTGGTGCATTATGAAGCTTTGATGAAAATCAGTTAGGAAATTGGAAATTTTGTTGATCTTTCATGATTAAC
>QQSS02150625.1:0-15708 GCA_003687565.2 Craspedacusta sowerbii | reverse complement strand
ATAGATAGATAGATAGATAGATAGATAGATAGATAGATAGATAGATAGATAGATAGATAGATAGATAGATAGACATGCAAACATAATGCGGGGCATAAACCATCCTTCAAAGCGCCTCGACTTATCTTTAAATTCTTTGCAACTGAAATCAAATCTTTAAATCTGAAGGTAATGTACCCAGACACGGAAAATTCCGCTAAACCAGAAAACATTGGCTGCGCAAAAAACTGTGCATTTCATATAAAAAAAACTCAAGTACCTGCAATCCTTCAACACGCTACGAAGAAGAGTTCTCAGAAACTCTTGAACCCTGCAAGTGTAAACATGCTCCGTTCCTAAACCAACGCAACGGAATCTAGTACCCGGAACAAGCTAACATGCGCTTTTCGAAGGCGCCGAATGCTATCTTCCACCTGTAAAAGATCAAATAACTTCTTTTATTAAGAGACTTGCTAAATTTATGGCAGTCCAGATAATGCAACGGTTATATAGCGCTGTGTGCGCTTGATCAACAAAGCACAGATGCTTTTTCTAAAGGGCAGATTACAAGCCGGCTTCTTTCAAAAAGGCCGCAATGCTTTTACAAACTCGTAAGGTTCTGTCAAACAGCGGTGCGTTTGACGGCTACTCGGAAATGAAAGGCGGTAGTTAGAATGAAAAGCCTTTAAGAATTCTGGGAATTTAGAGTTCTCTTGGACAGCGGGCCAAGCGGAGGGTTCACGAGTTTGAAGCAGCATATAAGACGAGCCATGTGTGTTTCGTAAGTCAATCACATGGTTGCGCGTACGAGCTTTCACGACACTAACGTGAAAAGGGGCAATAGTGGCCTCGCTATCGATATCGAGGCTACGGGGAATGACCTGCGTCGCGCCTAACTTTCGCAACGCTGTTTTGTAAAGGATGACGCGATCTTCAAGAGATAGTGTTGGCAAAGTTAGGCGACGCAGGCCATTCCCCGTAGCCTCGATATCGAAAGCGAGGCCACTATTGTCCGTTTAACGCTAGCGTCGTGAAAGCTCGTGTACGCAACCTCACTAGCTTGAACGCCAGCTCGTATTGATAAAATGCCCGCAACTTCCCACCAAAACACAACATGGCCAAAGCGATTTATAGTTTGAGAAAGAAAGAAACATTCATTCGCGAACGCCTATCTTATAAAACAGGGGTTTCTAAACTATGGCCCGAGGACCAGATCCTGCCCGCCAAGTCTTTTTCAGGCCAAAAGTTACCTTTCATCAAGAAAAAGAAAGAAAGGGAAATATATTTTTATATGGGTCAAAGACTAAAGAATTGAGTTCATTTCAAAACCCATTCGAAGCAGATGTCGCCAGTTGGCCAGCTGCACTGGAGTTCATTACGTTGCAAGCAAATAAACTGCTTTGGGGGCAAGCTCAAAGAAGGAATGGGAGGACTTACACCAGTTTCGGCCCAAGTATGACTTTCCTTTGCATCAAGGCGACTTTCAATCTTTTCTATGACGTATTTGTGCGTACAAACATTTTGACAAACGGAGCACGTGAAGAGAAATTTGAGAAGGAACTTATCAGATGATAATCTTAGGTCACCATTGATGTTAGAGACATAAGATTTGAAGGCAGAGATGCGCACTATTTTGGCATCCCGGAAGCAATGTCATAATTCCCATATAAAAGATGTGTTCACGTGTACTGTACCGATGCTTTGCCAGATGCCGCATAAGTAAGCCCTAAATTCACAGTTAAAAACAACATTGTTTTGATTCTACTTGATTCGACCCCGACTCTATATCCGACCCAGACCTGTTGCACCTGATGCCTGCTAATGCAGCCCTCGGCAGAAATATTGGAGACCTATGCTCTAGACTCTTTCAAGTCGGAGAGACACAAACGCCTTGTCCGTTAAAAAAGATGCTAAATATGTCAACCTATGATTGCCCAATTCACATGCAAAAAGCTTTAGAATCGATTGAAATTAACCAATTCTATTACATCTAAGAACTGCAAAACAGATCAAACTCAAAGCAAAAGCTTACCACACCGGATACGTAAACATGACCCTCAAGGTCGGCCTGGCATTTTGTTTTCACCATTCACTTGTATGCATTCGCCCCGGCAAGCTGGCTGCCATAAAATCAATACGATCCTTAATTTATTAATGATATTCCGCGTTCAAATCAGAGCGAGATCCTCGGCTTAGCTTTCAGACACGTGTATACCTAACGGCAGACCAATAGCATGGCGCCCAAACTTCGTGGCACGACGCTGGCTCCAACAAATAAACAAACACACCTCGACCCCCATTGATCTTTTATTTACATCCCCCCCCCCCTTACAAGATATATCCCCACATCCCCTCCCATGCTTGTAGGTTTAAATCTGGGATGAAGACCGCATCGAGGATACGCACAATGGTTTGGCAGCCCAAATTTACGAACTCGGTTTTCGGAATCGATTAACTTCACTAGGGTTCAATGTTGCCTGATATTGTAGCGTGCTCCTACGCATACGTCCATATGACCTAAAATTTACATGGCCGAAGTGCGCATGCATGTCCTCAGATTGCCGACTTTTCGACTGTAGATGAATTCAAAAACCAAAGAAACCGAAGGTTAAAATCAACAAGCTAGTCTTCTGTACCTCGATGACAGATCTACCGTGCAGAGAGCAAGTGAAATGAAATGAAATGAGATCTCAATGAAACTGACTTGAATTTTATCGAAATTTTCACATTTTGATGATTGCAATGGCCAAAGAATGAAACTACACCGATAGAAACTGTCTGCAATTAAAACTACAGGTCACGCAAATTTTTAAAAATAAATTCTGCTCTAATATCTTATCTGCTACTAAATTAGACTAAACTATAGGGTACATTTTTACAATATTAAGGCAAAACAACTATTTCAAATGCTCATGACTAGCATGAATGGATTAATTGTTTGTAAGTTAATTAAATTCTGCATTTACAAATGAATTTGATCTTATCTCACCCCACCCCAACCTTTAGCAATCTCGCTACCATGCTGACAAAAGTTGGCGCGTTAAAAAAAATCGGTGCGATTGCGACGGGGGTTTGCATTCCGACTTTATACCCCCGGCTAATAAACGACAACACGGAAGGAACGACATGAAACTGCCGGTACATATTTTACAAATCTAAGGAAAGGCTTGTCATGCTTATTGTATTACTCATAAATTAGTAAATAAATGCACCGCACAACCCACATCGACTCCGTCAAAAACAGTTTACACAGTGGTGTTAAGAGCGCATGCGTTTCCAAACATTTCTCGGGGAGCATAGTTGATCAGCACCAGGTTAAACGAGAATTCAAAATGCCTGATATTGCCCCCCTACCCACATGGGAACTGCTTCCCCCGTGGCGAGGTCATCCTGGCACCGTCACTAGATCCGGGACTGCAGAATCTGCTAGCAGCTGCGTATTACCTCAGCTTAGTCTTCCCCGAATGTTGCCGATTTTCCTGAAGGTTACGGTGGGCACTTCTCCCCTCCACACTGCTACTGATGCACGATTCAAAAGGCTAGCTTTACGTACGTGTCGTCCCGGCCAAGAAGGGACTCGTCTAAGAGACCTTTGGTTGGGGTCTTAACTGGCCAATTTACGATTCAGTTGCGAAAACTGCACTTAGCAAAAATTATTCGTTCAACAAAAGCAAAACGTTCGCTAAAGCGCTGAAAAAGGCCTACCGCCATTTTAGACTCCCCAATAACCGTCGAGGTTATTTTGACTGACACGCAGAATGGGGCAGAATGTAACAAAATAAAACCCTTAAATATATAAGAACGGGAGACTTTCATAGCTTGCTATAGTAAGGTCGATGACTCCATGCAACTGAAGGAACTTTCTATGAATGTATGCAATTCTCAATGTTCTTATGTTCAATTCTTATGTTCAATAAAGTTATGTAGCGATTCGTTCAAGCGCAGGGGCGATAACCTTTAGCATATCACAAACTTCTGTACTGTGTAAAGCAATGTTTCTAATGATTTGTGGTTCCTTTGCGGAAAGGATCTTGGGGTCTGCAAATCTCAGCAAGATTCAAGCCGAGATCGAAACCGGTGGCTGGGCGTTGTGAGCAAGGACGTAGAAGATCTGCTTAGCTGGCCCAAATATTAACACGATTAGTACTCTAGAAGCTGTTCCCTTATCGACATAGCTTTCAGACTGATACAGTTGCATGCCGCGAATTGAGATTTTGCATGATCGACCAGATCCGAAGATAGAGGAGGACCTACCTGTTGACGAGTGTGACCTTGAAACTGTCACTGTCATCATCGTGCTGACAGTCCGGTCTAGCCTTGGACGAGTTCAGGCAAAAGCGGTTATATATCTTTATCCTTAGTTTTTTTCAAACAACACAGTCCACTGCGTGTGAACAGAACGAGACAATGTTTCCGTATTTAACCGAGCGCGAAACATTCGCTTTGATTTAAAAGATCCCACGATTCAAGCGAATCAATTGAAGTCTGAAGTTTGAGAGACTGGAATAAGCAACAGTGGCGCACAAAGTCTGCTTCCCTCTCAAAATTAGAAATGAGTGGCGCAATAAGTCTCGTTCACTCTCGGCAATGGAAGCGAGAGTTGCACCCGAAGTCTCGTTTGCGCTCGGTAATTGAAACGAGCGGCGCGAAAAGTCTCGTTCGCTCTCGGCAATTGAAACAAATTACAAACGTAGGCTTACGTAGTCATATGCAAACCGCTTAGAAGAGGCTACCTGAATATGACTATGCATTATTGATTAAACGGTAAAATAAGAAACAAAAGGAGGCAGAGAACGGTAAGTTTCGAGACAAAACGGAGCCCGTCTCGAAATAAACGAGAAATTTCGAGACGAGAAGAACATCACATAGTCTCGATTCAAACGAGACGAGAAATTTCTCGAAATTTCTCGTTTCAAACGGCAATGAATTTCCAGACGCAGACCCTTATTAAACACCTCGATTTCAAATCTAGAGCGTCAGATGGGCATCCAGCAGTCTACTTCAGCTTTACCACAAAGCCGTATTCAGCTTACGCTCTTGGTCAGCGGTCAGCGCACGCGCAGTGTACACGGTTGCCATCGGCTACCGTTCTCGCACGAATGACCAATGGTCATTGGCAATTCGACAAGTCAATGGTAGAACGTCAGAACAGATCTGCAAATTTTAAGATGGATGACAATTGCGAAACGTCCCCTCGTCATGCTGGAAGCCAATTTAGGAGATTGATCCCAGAGATTATGCTGCTAGGTGCTGCGTTGTCAAAAACCACAGACGCAGGCCGAACGAAAGTTCAAGCGAACCCACACTTACATCATACAATAGACATCAAATTAAAGAAAAAATATTTGTTTGCGAAATCAGACGATAAAGCATTGGGTGTTGTTCATTGATGTTATTGATGTTATTCATTGAGGCAAATAAAAAACCAAATAACAAACATAAAACAAATTGATAAATATTTATAACAATTCATAAATATAATTAATAATTAACAACGGAAAATATTCTCTAAAAGGAAGATAAATAGTTAAGCAACGAAAGAACCTTGACTTTAGGACCTTGACCTTGACCTTAACAAATAAACGTCAGCAATAAAAGCCGTGCCAACTAAAAAAAATGAGGCAAATAAAATCAATCATATCCGGCACTACAATCCGTCCCTGAGCAATGCACGTAAATTTGCATTTCCATATCAGTGCTCGAAAAGTTGATGTCAATTTTGTTTTTGTGCTGAGTACATCCTCAAATCTGTGCGAATTAATAACACTGATTAGAGAAAATTTTTCTGTACCCTCCAAGTGGATTTGTATTTAAGACCAGCGTATGCCGAGGATCTTAAGCTGGATTGAACTTAAAAGCAAAACATGCCAGCAGTATTAAAAATAAATGCAACAAACCGGACTAAGCGATTCGAAAGCTTCAGTAGAATTCGCGCAGGTTAATTTTTTCGCCACCCGTCAAATCACAACCTTCAGCTGGCATCAATCGCTACAGTTGAGTTAGCGAGCCGTGAAGCTCGCCCACTCGAAAACACAGACTCGGTCACGAGTTATGCAAGAGTTTGGTTTCAAAAAGGGGTCATCTTTCGGGCAAATAATTATTACAGCAGCGACGAAAGGATCTCAAACAATTCAATCGCATGAGATCACGCCTTCGTAATGACTCACATGAGGTTCGGGCAAAGGACCATGCGAAGAGTTAAACTACTTCTTCGTGCAACAGAGCTTCCTTAATACTTGGACTCTAGGCCTGAATATATGTTAGTGGGTTATAATAAGCTGGAGGTTAATTATATGTTAGAGGGCTGCAATGAACGGGGGAAAGCGGTCCAGTTTATAGGGGCTTAAAAAAATGGTGGATGCCACTCTTACTGCGGACTTTAAAATCGCTCCATTCTAATCCTAGAATTCCGGAAGTCCCAAGTTTTAAAAAAATTCCTAATTATTTCTCGCATCTTAAAGCGACTTATACATACGTCGATGTCTATTCGACTCTAATTCAAACATGGCGGTTGAATACGGTATGAAGTAACTAGCAGACAACACGAGTATGGCCAAATCAATCCGGCTCGTTGGAGACACGTCAAATACGATCATAAACATCCTAAAATCGAGGTATTGTATTCGTCTTTAGCTTGATACCATATACAAATTCTAATTCTAGTAATTACGCTTTGCGTTGTAGGCTCGGTCAATTTATGGAAGGGGGTTGATACAGCAGTTGCCGAACAGATTTTAAACGGTACCTCGCCGATTGAAATTTTTCCTCATGATCTCACATGATTTAGTAAGGCAAGTCCAATACAAGAACTGTAAACCCGCCTACAATATCTTGCTTTCTTATTGCTTGGCGACAAGCTACATGCCACTGAAAATATCAGTGTTTGCCACTCCACAACGCATGTGTTTAACCAGGCTTTCAAATGATTTACGAAGGTGCAAAATTATTTCAGAAACACATCCTTCAATTAACCCAGTTTCCAAAATAATGACGCATTAATGTTTGCCGGGAACTGGAATCCGCACTTTCGACTTGGAATACATCCAGAAGATGCCGAATTATTTCAGCAAATATAATTTGTCCCTTACCATCATAAGTCTGACCATGTAAGTATTTTAGTAAAACGCAAGCGACTTAGTCACTTCCTGAAACTTTTCCCAAATATATGACATGAAGTACATTATATAAAGTCACACCAAATTGCATCACATCAGAAGATGAAAGATAATTGCAAAGAGGCACCGAAAAAGATCATTACGACTTAAAACCAAGTCCTACTTTTAGTTGTGTGACAGCTTCGCCCTATAGCGATTTCATCCACGCCTCGTTCTTCCACCTGGCCCCACAGCAGCAAGTTGCTGGAGGTTCAAGGCACTCCGAATAGATGTGATAACAACGTTATTCCGGTTTTAACTGCAACCGCAGGGTATCGATAAGCGCTTGACAGTTGTGACATTTCACTGGTCACAAAAGCAGCGCACCAGCAGATAAGCAAGCATTTTAAAGTGCGCTGTAGTCGGAGTTTCGGTTCAAATTCTCTAAGATCTTGCAAATTAGTTTGCCAGGCCGAAAGAAAGATTAGCCGCTTTCAGCGAGTTATCAGGTCTGCGCTCGTACGTAAATATATAAAAGGCGCATAGAAAGCACGGATTTATTGGGGCACTTCGTGCACTGGAATTGCGGGTTCCAGCGTACGTACATGTCACACCAACAATTCCGTCATTAGAACAGCATTCCTGCGATGCGGATTAGGGCAGTTCTCAAGCGATTTCATCAGAAGCTTATCTGCTAAACAGATTGTAGCTGTGAAACTCTCTCGCCATTATCAGTTATCATCGCATCTCTGACGCACAACTTTGCGCTTACGCTTTATTTAATGGAAATTTTGCTTCTTGAGTAGGACGTCTTGCTTAGCGCTCTACAAAGAAAGCCTTGTTTCTATTACCCCAACCGGTTTAATCAACGTTGCCGGTTGCCACAGATTAGCATTGCCATAGAGGTAATGGTATTGTATAGTCACTATGAGTTCGTGTAGTATGGTATAGTATTTACTACTATTATATAGTAACTATGCCCTTACGCGAAGGTAATAAGGAATGAAGGATTATATAGTAACTATGCGCTTACGCAAAGGAAAGATAATAAGGATTGCAGGATTATATAGCAACTATGTGCTTAGGGCACTAGCAACTGGAAAGGAAGGCAACGGTCTGACCAGCACTCTGCAGCTGGACTTTTTCTAATACAAAAAAATAAAGTTCATCCTCCTGTTAACACGCAAAATCCCTTTGTAAAGGATTGCCTGACCTCAAGTTTGCTTGTCAAGCAAATGAAAATCTTGCTTGATGATTGAAGTAGTGAGGCCGAAAGAGAGCTCTTGACTTATTTGTTGCTGCCAACCGCAGAGCGAAAGCTTGACACCGAAAGGGCAATTACTGCGAAGACCAGTAAAGGGAATGTTCGCGCTCCAATGCACAGCCAAGATCATGAAAAACTTACGAAGGCTGTGTCAGCACACCCTTAACGTGATAAGATGTCATAGTGGAGAGCAGAGGACTTCGCTTCTCTTCCTTGAACGAGCTGAAAATCAAGCATTGCATTAGAGAGCTGCAGTCGCAAAGGTGGATATGTAGAAGGGACACAAACGGGATTCAACATTTCCGAATTCTGGGCTTTCTCGTGCCTAAGCAGCCGGCAAATATGAACGAGACAGTGCGCTCGAGGTCTCTGTTTAGGAAATTGTTAATGGGACTCCAAGCAGTTGCTAGTAGCAGTACCAGAGATCTCTGACGAGTTCCTTGGCCGGGACGAAACGCACATAAGGCTAGCCATTTGATAGGAAAAATATAATATAGATGAAGAAAGAATGGAAACAGAAAAGAAAAAACTTGCTAATTTAAAAAAAGGTCATCGCGGCTACCAAAAGTGACCACAACTACATTTGTCAGCACTAAATCCCTAGGCTAAGCTTAACCGCAACAATAAAAACATTAACACAGGTTTCTCGATGCGCAACCCTAATTTACCATTCTTCCGTTCATCGCAACAAGCCACCTTTATCAGAAAAATGCTAACTTCACGTTGCTTGAGAACCACCGATTATAACATATGATTTATAATTACGTATGAATACCAAGCCAAAAAAAAATCAAGAAACATGCAATATTGAAGTAACTGGATACGTTCAGGTAATAGAAAGAAAAATGAAAAATAGAAGCAACCAACTTCTCCTAAGCAACAACCTTACCCGAGAAAGTTTTCAAGTAGCGCTTTGCTTTTAAATTCTCAGGGCGACAAGAGAGGTGCTGCGTATCAGTCCGTTGGCATCGAATCGGAAAAATTTCCCTTGGTCGTTTGCACTGCTGGCCTTTCTTTTCAAGTGCTTTACGCAGCTTGGTACTGTTTACATCCTGCCTGCTCGCCACCTGCCTGCAAAACAAGCAGGTATCTGGGCAACCCAAGTAACTAATCAGTCAGTGCCCCATAAGATCAGGAACTCAATCGACCGCATCGACAGACCCTTACTTGCTAGCCTCTATGCTGATTGCCTGAATGATAGCTAGCGAGGGCCATGAATTTCGATCGCTATAATAGTTTAATTGGTGATATTTTAAGTGTTTAATGACGTATAATTCAGGTTTTTTCAATAGCACGAGACATTTATGGATTATCTAAATTGCAGGATATTGCAAACCGTTATATTAAGCGGCTCATGAAGTTTGGATACATAGAGAGAGCTGGACGTGGCAAAAGCGGATATCGATCTCATCACAAGGACCATATTTATAGAACCGCTTGAAAAGCGACAATGCTAAAGAATGCAAGACAGTGCACAGCTTTAAATATGAGATAAAAATTTCGAAAATGAAATGTGAAGTATGAAACATAAAATATGGAATAAAAACGATACATGAAAAAAATCTTGCGTAAGAAAGAAAGAAAGAACATTCTCGGTATTGCTGTCACAGGACTAATGAACGCTGCCACAAAAGTTGGTAGGAAAGGCTGTGAAGAAGACAAAAAAACAACACGTTAACAGAAGAGTTAAACGCGAGGAAGGAAACTGGAACATGCAAATAACGTTTGTATTCACTTGAGCGATGATGGATTGTCATCTGTACAACGTTTTCCTTGAAGTATGGTTAACACCAGTCCCGCTGATGCTGTTGATGTTGAAAGATTAAGATGTTGGATAAGCACTTGGTTATCACCTTTTCATGTTAAGAAACCACTTCTAAAGCAAGTTTGCCAAAACGAGTCTAGCTATTACAAACATATATTTCCCGAATTTAATATCGGGCCTGCTTGCGTATAATTTACCCGTAATTCTTTTGTGCCCTTGTGGGGTATGTCTGGGGTCTTTCTCCATCGACATGCCTTTGAGCCTAACACTAATCAGTTGGAAAAGGTTCTCTCTCTCTCTCTCTCTCAGATATGAGATCCTAATCCTGATCCTATTCGGATCCTAACTCAGATATGAAATCCTTATTCATCAAATCCGGGGTGTTAAGCTATTAACATTTCAGCCAGCCTAAAAACAATCTTTTGAACAAATTTGTCTAGCTCAGATATGAGACAACAACATTTACTGGAGACTCTCAGAAAATGTCGTCACTAGGCAACTTTTACAGGAAGGGTTTTCCAGGTACTTTCCAGCGCAACCGAGTTCGAATTTAGCAGCCGTCGAGCGTGTTTCTAGAGCTTGAAGAAAATCTTGCACTTCTGGTAAGGGGTGATCCATAAACGTCATCAACCTGAAGGGGAGAAGTCCAGCTAAAATTGGACTAAAGCTAACGTCCTTATCACAATGTGTTTTCTATTCTCGCGTATGCTATAAATAATTACATTTCTTCTCCAATCTCACATAGAATTCGTTCTGGTTCGTTGGAAGAGTAATCATTTAAATGCGATAGTATTGGCTTTGCGTGATATTATTGTAATCTGCCTATGCTTATTTGGAATAATGACCAAGGTGATTGTTTACAAGCAGGATAATCAAGTAAATGTTATATGGCGTTTATGTTGCCTGTTTAGAAACAGGTTTAGAATGGAGACGTTGTATTAGGAGCTTAAAGATGCGCATACTTTTGCTTAAACTGATTTAAGGACGGAATTAACTTTGAAAAGTATTAGGAACTTGAAGATGCCCACGCTTCTGCTTAAATTGATTTAAGGAAGGAAATAACTTTTAAAGTTAAAAATTAAATTTTGAAAACTTTGTTAGAATTTTGAAAACCACTCCAAATGATTGCAAATGTAACAGTGATGGCATCAACGGCAACATAGGCAACGTATTTCATCAAGGCTACAGATGCTAGTAGGCGTGGCAAGCTGATGTTTAATGTGGAACAAACTTGCAGTTGCTACTGAGCTCCTACTTACTCCGGACCAACGTCGATATTAATAAAGATTGGCATACACGACAGCAGTAGCGCTGACTCATATGCCGCAGATTTTGATGTGACAGTTCCTCATGACAGCTTCAACGATGTGGCCCGTACTAATGCTGGGCTCATAGTAATGATTACCGTCGACCCAATGATTACTGTGGCCCACAAAAGAATGCAAGCTATTCCAAAACGTTGAATGTAAATCATAAAAAACAATCTCCATGCTTGGTTTATTTGTTGCCATGCACCGGATCAAAGTGCTTACAAATTCGTAGAACGACAACAACAACAACAACAACAACAACAACAACAACAACAACAACAACAACAACAACAACAACAACAACAGCAACAGCAAGATTTATTTCTCTCCAGAAATACCAATCACAAGGAACTCAAAAATAAAAAAGATACAAAGAACACAAAAATGTTAACTCGAAGTAAAAACTGAAAACTTAAATGCATTTACTGAAGACGCAGGTACCATCTATAATCATCAAATCTTCACTCAATAGAAGTGCACGATCGAGTAAAGCATAAAAAAGTTATTAAACAAGAAAATTATACATGCAGCGACTAATAAGCGACGTATGGTCCGATTTTCTCCCTATTTTTCCCAAATTACCATTCTTGCATTGCTGTGTTATGACTACAGACTCAGACCTGGGTAAAACTAGTTTAAAAATCAGGAGAGATATTGCCTGAAGTCGAGCAAGCTTCCAGTTCCCACTGCGAAGTGGTATTTGAATAAAGTGCAGCAGAAGCAGAATTTCCTGCAGACTGTCAAATGGAATGATGTAACCTACTGTGATCTTCGACTAGCCAACTACAATGAACTAGTTCCCAATCATTTCATCGCAGAATCTTTCGTCAATGATGAAAGAGGCATCGCTGGTGCTGCTATCGGGAGTGGCAGTGGTACAAACGTATCGATTTTTCAGAGATTTGCACTGAGTAGTCTGAATATTGTCACAATTACAGCAGCATGCTTTTCGATATGGATTGTACATCTGTGGCTTAACAAATTTACAAGCGAATCTGCCTCTGAGTCAACTATTTCCCATAGCAGCTGACCGTCAAAGGGGCATAAGGCTGTCCATCAGATCTGTGACTCAGCAACTGACCACTCAACACAGAATCTTGAATGAACACACGGTGCTAATGGAGATATGTTGTTGAGTTTTGGTGCTGCAGTTGTGAAATTGTGTTTAGCAACTGCTTTGAGACAGCATTCATTTCTCAGAGTTAAGTGAGTCATATTTTGCAATATTATTTGCAGATAATTTTCGTCTTGTGATTCGATGTCTCCTATGCTTTATTTTATTATCACGGTAAACTGGAAGACGGTGGCAGGCATTTAAAGCAATTTCATTTTTTTCCGGTTTATCGGTCTATCGCTTTTGCATAAGTATTCCTTGCGCGTGCATCAGATTGTTGCAGTTTAACAATTGGTCCAGTCTTATGTATCGCAATGTTAGGAATTTTGTTTTCTGCGTCATTAATGTATGTATGGTATTTTGCATGTTGCTATGATTTTGAATTCAGTGATGCTGTTGGATGCCTAGCCGTAGCCTACTGTTGCACAGCAATATATGATGTTTTTTATGGATGACCCTAAACGCCCTTAGATGATTTTTAGTTTAAGAGAGAAGGGTGTAACGTTCCGCTGGAAGATTGAGATGGCAAACCTTAGTTCGTTAAGCGCTCAGCATCTCGCATGGTCCCTAAATTCACGTGATCTGATGATGACGAAATGTAAGTTTCTAGCAGATGCTCTCGATTGGGGGGGGGGTATTGGGGGATTTATGTGGCTTTTCTCTGGCTGCCCTGTTCGAATAGGGTGTTTGTATTAAGATGGTTAAGTTCTGAGGATAGGCTCAGAGGGCAATGTCCGTTGCTGTTGTTGAGGTTACCAATCACATACTTGCCGAACATTCTTTCCTAGACCCATTTTTTTGCTCCAACTCGCTTAAAAAGTCGAGGTGAGCAGCCTAGCTTTTACATAAAGCAGCTCAATTTCTGTGGCAGCTACCCACGGCGGTTTCAAATTTCCGAACGCTTTCCCACGAAAATCGAAGACAGTTATCTTCACAACGAAGTTGAGAATTAGTACAAGCCTGCTCAGCTATTTTAATCATATTTGAAGATTTGAAGATGGCTGGTATGGAAACGACGTGGGAAAGCAACATTTTATCCTCTATATGCTTGTCATCAGCTGATTTTTAATGCGCATGGTATAGCCACCCTCATGGAATCTGAACTGATGCTAAATACCATCGCATTGTTTACATTCATTGTTTAATTACATACCACCTTATTGTTTACATTAAACAATTTGGCTGCAAACAACATCCCACTCTAAGTCCAAAAAACTTCCAGATAACTACATTATCTTAAAACATCGGAAATTCATGTTTAACTATATATTTAAAGCGGCATGCAAAGGAGGCAGTCACAGGGAGACCATCTCATTGATCGCGCGCGATGGTCGCAATGGCATTCTTCATCTCACAATAACATGATCGATTACAAGTCCCGAGGATAGCAAGTATAAATTATAATCGCCTGTCGTTAGCATAATCACTCAATTACAAATAAAATGCACTGGGTTTAACACGCTAGCGCCTGATAGATTATGTAAGTCTTGAAGCTTATTAGCATAGATTAAAAACCTTCATCGTTCGCGACATCGTTCATTTAAAAAACCGATAAAGTGGTTTCTTTTCACTAGCGCCCGATACCTTAGTAAGTTCAGAAACTTAGGAGCCTAAATTTTAAAATGTCTCTCGTTCGCGACATGACTTCATTACGAATAAATGAAGTGAGTCAGCGTATAGGGCTGTCCCAGCTGAAGGTACTCGTCCGTTCTTGATGAATGCGAAGATTCTTGAACAGGACTTGACAGAAAGGTCACTTCAATCGTTTTGCACTTGTCTAGAAAATTAAGCACAAAACTCTGGCAGTTTCGAAGCTTGCAAATATGGCAAGGCTAATAACCAGACAGGCGTACAACCGGACAGTCAGACAGGCAGGTAGACAAGAAAACAATTGAATCGAAAAATGTCAAGTTCGTTGGCAGATCAAGATAATAGGCGCGCATAAGCGAGCACTCGATAACAAAATTAAGTTGCTCATGAAAGGGATGAAGCTATTCTATGATGAATAACATCAGTGATATAATTGGTCAAAAATGTGAAATCTCACTCTTTTTCTCTGTGGAGGGCGATTTGTATGCCTGCTTCACGAGAATTGACACGTTTCGCGAACTCGTATTGCACACTTCTGTCAGACACTGTTCCTGGATGTTTTCTTGGTTCTTGAGATTCGAGACTAATAAAAATGTAAATGCAGAAGTTAAACACAAGAGCAACAAAGTACACAACAAAATTAAAAAAAACACACACACACAAGAAACGATGACATGTAGAGACGATGCAAAATAAAAGACTGCATTTTTTATACATAGGTCATAATGCGAATCCGAAAGCAAAGCAATATTAGAATCGCTAACCAGCTTGGTCCTCTCCAACAGATCTTTCCTTGCTATCTACGTTGCGGGCAGCCGAAGATTCGCTATGGTTTGGAAGCCGAGGGGCTGCAGGAGGTTTCACGTTGGCTTGGAAGGCGCTCAGCATATTACCGGCTGGTCGATACCGAGCCACAACGAAGTGAGTTCCGTCCGACGAAGTGGCAAGGCCAGCCCCGAGCTCTACACTTTCTGCCCAAACGACCTAGTCAAAACACAAGGAATATGTCACATTATGGGTACAGCAAGAAATATAAATAAACCCGTTTAAGAAGGTACTCTACGTACGAACAGCGTGAAGACAACGCTACGTCTCTTTGAAAAAAAGTAGTGGTGAAATTAATTGGGGGTCCCATAGAGGTAACCTTGGAAGGGCTTCTACAACATGTCATAACAAGGACCACCCCCCTAAGGAACCCAACAATTCCTCCACTTGCCCTTAGAAACCCTTCCTTGCAAGATTTAACAATGCTTCAGCGTACGTTACACAAAAATAACACAGTTGCAATAATTCTTACGGCTTAGTAGATTGGAACTATAAGAGCTAAAAGTCCCTAACAGATGAAACAAAATACATTGTCACGGTGCTGCTGATTTCACCTGTGTAAAATGACCACACTTCGGGTTGTAGGTAGCTGGCTTTGTAAAGTCGAAATCTTTAATCTCGCTGTACCACATGCTCACGGCTTTATGTCCCGTAAGAGCTTCTCCTAAAAAGTATGAATATAGGAGAGCGTGTATGTATGTATGCATGTATGTATGTATGTATGTATGTATGTATGTATGTATGTATGTATGTATGTATGTATGTAT
>QQSS02150514.1:0-15709 GCA_003687565.2 Craspedacusta sowerbii | reverse complement strand
TACTTCATTGGCATCCGTTGGCTTTAAAAACATGCTTTGCGCTGCGCGTGGGGGCATGTATGTCATAAAATTGTTTCTTGATTTGGGGATGCTTGCGTCAAGAGATTTACCTATTAAGGAAAAGTAGCTATTAAAAGCAGAAGCAATATTAATGGGATCCTTCGCTACCCGGCCATTCTTGTCTACAACCAAAGCAGGACGAAACTTAGACTTTCTGTTTTGTTTGAGAATAGACGTTAGCCCGTCCCATGTTTTTCTTGTGTGGTGTTTATTTTGCAGAAAATAATTTGAGTAGACAGACGTTTACTTCTTTTCATCATGCAAACTACTTCGTTGCGTTGCTTTTTGCATTTAACATGCGCTTCTGTTCGTGCTTGTATATCTATTTATTTGATTTAATCTTTAAGTAAATTATCTTTTGCTTTCATTGCTTGCAAAATATCGTTATTTATCCATGGCTTCAGTTGTGTGCTTAATTCCTTTTTAGTAAGTCTTCTGAAAGGGGCCATAACATTCAAGATGCCATTGATCTGCTCTAAAATAATATTTGTAAGGATTTCTGGATCCTGTTCATTTCCAAACAGTGATGTCCAATTTATGTACGATAGCTCTTCTTGGAACTCGCTCGCACTAAATGTTTTATGCGAGCGACCATAAATGGGCTTCGCTTCATTATTTTCTTTCGAGTATATTCAGTAAAAATTGTAAATTGAGAGAAGTGGTCTGAGATCGAGCATGTTAAGTTGCCGCTAACTGAATTGTAAGTAGTATTACTTGGGAAGATGTTATCTATAAGAGTTTGCGAACGCAGAGTAACATGAGTGGGCTGCAATATTAACAGTTGCAAACCATAAGAGCATGCCATATCATAAAAGTCGTTTGACACAACAAATTTATCATAAGCAAGCAAGTCTATATTAAAATCACCCATAATCACAACAAATTTGTCCTCTCTGCTAACAATCTAAAGAATTTAAAGAAAACAATCCTCTAAAAAAAATTCAGGTGAGAGACTAAGGTTAATAATTTTTGTGACGTTTCGGTCTTTTCTTGGACCATCTTCAGACTAAGCGAACAAGAATACAAAAAAACCAAAAAACAAAAACAAGCAGAGGACACATCGCCAGAGTCACATCTTCGAAGTCGAGCAAAAACAGTTTCAACTTAATCGAGTCTCACTGTACGTTAAGTGAGTTGGCGAATTTATGGAGCGCGGTGATCAAGCTCTCAATCAGCAGACACTGCCATTTGGAGCGACACCTGCGCAGAGTTGTGAATCAGGCGTGAAGATCGAAATCGATCGGCAATTGATGAGTAGCCAGGTGTCGACCGATTGAGCTCGACTGTTGCTTGTGTTCCTCGATGCGTTGGTGCAGGTGGCGGGTTGTCATGCCGATATAGCCAGCGTCGCAGTGGCCACATTGAAATTTGTAAACAACGCACTATTGACTCGCAATATTTGGCTTTGTTTCCTTTGGTCTAAAACTTTCGCCAATTTTTCTGCTCGTGAATTGGTATCCGTACTTTACATGCCAGATCATTTAGACGGTCTAGACGGTCATGATGTCGGGGAACGCGTATGCATTTTTGATTCCCTGCTTGTCGACAGGATCGATGATTCGGTCAATCAGCGTTTTTCTTTCTTTGGTTAGATCAAAGTATATCCGATACTGGGGGGCCTTCCTTCGTTCTTTGTATAGCAACGTGCGATCAAGAAACGTGGTAAACCTAACTATAACTTGCTTAGTTCTTTATCCAGCAACGATACGACCCTTACCGATCCGGTGCGCACGATCGATATTGTCATCAGGGATTGCAACCCCGACTTCGGCAATTACTTTTTTACTGCCTGCTGGATCTCATCGGCAGTCTCTTGGCGATCATTCTGTTGCATCGAAATGCCATTTATCCGAAAGCATAGCCTTCGGGAGTACTGCTTTGACTCCTCGGTCTTGCCGAGCAAGTAAGTCACTTGCTGATGTTTGACAATGCTGAGATAGGCTGGTAATTACCACATGCATCAAGTGAGCCATTATTATATACGGATACAACTTCAGATATCTTTAGCGAAGATGGAAGGAATGCTTGTTTAAATGACTGTTTAATAAGGGGTGAAAAAGGACAGGAGAGAACTTCCTAGGTATTTTTAGAATATGAATAGGTATACTATTTCTATGCGTACAGAGAGAATCAATTTAAGTAGATATTTCATCTGCTGATGTATTTAATGGAACATACCTTGACAGGCGTTTGCTTTCAAATAACGTTTAAAATCATGTTTGGCATCTGGTATTGTACTGTCATGAGTCTTACCAACTGAAGCGAATTAGTTGCTGAATGCGGCAGCAACATCGTTTGGAGAGTTATGTACTTTCCCATTCATGCACACACTGCTTGGCATAAAGTTGTGTTTCTTTGACGCTTGAATAATTTTAGCCATCCCAAGTTTTTTTATATTATGGCTATGTTTTTTTAAATAATTACGATAATGTAAGATTTTGCTTTGCGAAGTAGGATTACTATTATAGTGTGGCATTCTTGTACTTGGAATGCATTTCAACTTTCAAATTATCATTTTTTTTCTGCTTGGTGTCTCTTAGAGAGCTGATTTCTCCTGTGCATGGATTTCAGTATTCCTCGGGTAATCCAAGGTTTATCGTGTAGGATTACCTCACACTTGGTTTATCGGCGAATAGGAGCCAAAAAATTAATGACATGTGCAATTTTGTTTAAAAAGGTATCAATTCGCAGAAGCATGAAAACTTGTGAGTTGATGGTCGCCTTTACTTGGTATTTGTATCTACTAGACCCCGATTTTTCTCTGCTTATTCCATGTTTCGGAAGAACATAATCTCATGGCCCGGCATTTCAAGGCAGAGGTAGCAGCGCTAATCAGCGAACGCATAATCAGCTTGATTAGAATTGTTGCATAGCTTATTGACTTTCATTGGAAGATCTAAGTGGCAAGGCTGAATTCTGTAACCAAACTTCTCTCGTCTATGCTATTTTACTATATAAACGCAGGTTCTGTGTCTCTAGGTGCTCATTTTAACAATTATTGACCTGTTTTTTCAGTTGGGTCGCGCAATCCTGCGGGCCCGGTCCAGTACAACTTCTGGGACTCAAACCCCAGAATCTTTAAAAACATTCATGGCATGTTTTAGACAGTCTTCTGCTGTCTCGTTGGGAGACGTTGGCGACATATTGATTCTTAGACACTGAAGACGAGGGTACTGCTCACGTTTGTCTTCTTGCTGATTTAACTTAATAACTTGCTCGTCTAAAGTTCTTAGTCGAAGTAGCAAACTTTCAATTATTCAGTTTTTTTTAGTGGATTAAGTTTTAATGTTCGTCAATCGATTCCTGGACGTTCTTGGCTAGGATTCTTTTCTTTTTTGAATTTCAGCCATGGTCAACATTTTCAAAACTAAAACTCAATAGTACTTACCGGAGGCTATAGTCGAAGGGAGATGAGTTGAGGTGAATTGAATCGGCTTCTCTTGTCACTTAGGGGTCGCTTACATGGCAATCCCAACACGGGCGAGATGCCAGGTTGACTCACCCGGGGGAAAACTCTCCGTGGTCACTGGCGACAGTCTTATGAGCGTTTACATGAGCCAGCCTTTCTGAAATCTTGTCTCGGGATGTCTCGTCTCGGCATCGTGCTGGAATTTCGCCCTGGGGTGTGCAAAGATCTTTCGTCGATATAAACTCAGAAAGATTTCCGGTCTGAGGTGAAAATAATTTATACTTCTTTATGCTATACATGCGCATGTGCAGTTATATTGTTTTAGTACCAAACAGTTAGCAAATTGCACCGAGGTAATGAAGTTGCATCGAGCATCATATCCATAGAATTGGCTGCTTATTCGGCATGTTTCCTGGCGCGCGATTTCCTTGAGGCCTAATGCACATTATTCATCTTTACAGGGATATTCTTTGTATTCTTATTCTAAAGAGAAGTAGCACAAAAATGAACCTGCATTGCTTATTACAAGTCTGCTATCGCCAATGGACATGATGCAATAATTATATTGGTGACTTCTTGATGCAGCTAACCCTTTCTAAAGATTCTCCACGAAAAAAATCAGGGATAATTAGCTAATAAGATTTAAAACTTCATTCTGATAGTTAATGGCTTGCCAGTGCAACATGTTTGCGCTGAAGCAATTTAGCAAATTTAATTTTAAAAAACTTAAATTTAAATCAGAAGATACTCAGAAACAGGGATATAGTATCGTTTAAGATTAAACAAAGGATCTTTTCTGATGGAAACTAGGTCAAAGGCCGCTAGATAATCGGAGCGGAATCTTTTCTAGTAGAGTATGGAGAATGCATTGATGGAGCTGGTAATCCCGTGCGTTCACTTGTGCTCCATTCCATATGACGTTATGCTTTTCACAAGGCCCCGTGGGCCCTCAGTGGCGTCAACACACAGTCCTAGTTGGGTGTCGGAAGAATAATAAATGATTAACAAGTGACTATTCGCGCAAGTGGGGAGTACTTTGGAAGGCACATTTAGGAACAAAAATATTTCGATGATTTTTAATTGCTTTTCGCGTCCCTTTTTCCTTTGCGTGCGTAGAGAGGTATCGATACGCTATTAGAAGTAGTGTAAGTGCTGGAAAGGACGTTCTGCGTTAAAATTTGTGTAACAAGAGTGTAACCATCTCAAAAGTTCTCACTCAATCACACGTTTGGTCCTCTAATTTAGCAGGCCATGTTTAATAATTATAGTTATCAACATCATCATCATCGAAATTACGATCTTTATCATCCTCATTCAGATAAAAACATCGGCTTCATCCTTGTCTCCTCCTCCTCCTCCTCCTCCTCCTCGTCCTCATTTTCATCGTCATCATGATCGTCGTTATCATCATCGTCATGATAATCGTCATCATCTTAAAGGATTTGCTGTAAGCGTTTCGGCTTTGTTTCTGATGATTGCAGGCTAATGTGCCCAAAATTAAATGTTTCTGGACAACCATGTAGGAGTTTGGATCAACATAGCTTTTGCGCCACTTTTGCTGCAACAGCGTCTCAGACTTTATCCTAAGATAACAAAGTATGGAATCAATCTTTTACTGGACCTATATGCAATATTGAGAAATGAATGCACATTTCATGACCTTGCTAATCATTCCACACACACCATACCTTTTTTATGCTGTGTGATTTATGCTGTCTGATGCATGTGCTTGTAGCTCTCTCTGCTTCATGTTGCTGTTCCATTGCTCTGAAACTGATTCATGTTACATGCTTTTGTTTTGTTGTAAAGTTGTAGACTATTGGCATCTGCTAACACTTCAAAGCATTGTAATTTAGGAGTTCTTATTGGAATACTCACCTAAAACTTTCACGTCAGATGAGAAAACATGAAAAGTCTTTTTAAAATCTGATTTAATGCCATTTCGTGACTTAGATGCTGTATAATTGCATTTGTTTGCACCATGGTTGTTTTTGGTCTGGTAACATTATCAAATTGTCAATGATGTGGTTTATGCACTTCGTCAGATTGGATTTTTATTGGCTTGAATGAGTTTTTTCTAGTTTCTCTGGATCAGACATTGCCATGGCAACCTGTGCTTAGAATTATAATCTTGCTACATTCCAATAGCCAAGTTGACTGGACACGCTCTGCATGTAATTGCATGTTTGTATTTGTCTCAAACCTGTCTTCTTAGTATGTATCCTGTGCCATAACGACTCAGCAAAAGAGGTTTCTATTTTTGTTTGTATCAGGTTGGACTTTAAGACAAAGTAGGCCCCAAGCCCCAGATCAAGTTATAAAATTATGGAAAAGACAGTTCTTAAGAGCTGCTGTAAACGCTTGCTTATCAAGCAGACAATATGTAATTGATATTTAATTGGTTCTTGACAGTCTGATGAAATTTTGCAGCACCTTGATTTTCTGCAGATCAGATCAGTTTTGTGTTCATCTCCAATGTGAACAAAAGCCTTGTTCTGATTAGAATGTGAATCCCAAGCAAATATTATGTCCTAATTATTGTGATCGTATATATCTACATGTGATTAATGCAGTGAATTTGAATTTTTATATCCTGCTATAATATGTACTGCTTCAAAATTAATGGACTTGACAAGCATTTAATTTTCTAGTCAGCAGCTTTAAGACACTGTGCAATTTAAAAGAATGGCTTTCCTGCAAGTGCCATTAAAGAAGACTCAGGCTGTAGACCTGGTGAAGCCATTGTCAAACTATATCAAGAATACATTTTCTGGAGAAGTTCTGAATGAAAACAAAGAAGCATTGTCTGAACTAAACCAACTGAGAGCCAATGCCGTCGTCAAATCTCTTGATAAGCATGAGACGTCCCTTGATGTTATACAAAGGTAAGTTCGTTTGCATTGAGTGATGTATAAATTATGCATTGTCATTAAGAGGTACATCCTTTGCCACTTTCCAAGATAGTGCTGCTTTTTAGGTAGCCAGAGGCATTAAATCTACTTATGTTAGTTTGGCCGGTATGTGCTTATCACTAAAGATAAATGGTTTGTGATCTCATGGTACAGGGTATTGCATATTTCATTTATGCTAGTGCTGCACTTGCATTTTTAATTTTTTGTGTTGTTGCATGCTTGTATATAGACTCCATCAATCAATTGGAATAATTTTTAGCAGGTTATTATTTAGCAGTTTTTCGAGTACGTTGTAAGAGAAGTTACACAATTTCAGGTACTATGACCAACTATGTACTATGGAGGCAAAGCTGCCAATCACTGAAGACCAGGTAACATGATTTTGACTACTGAGAATTAAAATATTGTGGATGTGACCACTGTTTCTATGATTTGAGATTTGTTGTAGTCAAGATAAAATACCTGTACGCATACTTCTGCAGCTTTTTCGATGCGTTTTGATAAAAGAATGCATCACCTTTCCAACATCCTTGAGGTTCTTGCTAATGAAAAGGTCAGGCTTGATTTCAGGGCTGAGGTAGTGGTGGTTGGTTTGGTGATCAGTATCTGGGCTGCTAAGAATTTTGTGGAGGTCCACATACCTGAGGATCGAAATCACATCGCCTAATTTCACTCTCACTGGTCGATAAAATAGCACTTGTCCTTGCTTTTCTTGTCTTGCTCCAATTTCGGGGTGAGGCCACTGCCTTGCCATCTACGTGAGCTCTGTACACGAGCCAACGCATGACATGACTGCATAGTTGTTTTGGATCGTGCGACTCCCTTCGAACACGGTTTAACACGCCTAGTAATGTCATGGTGTCCTATGTCATGATTCGTTTGATGTTTAAATCACCGGACAGGATAAAATGCGCTTGAAGGAATATTTCCTAGTTTCTCCGGAGCAGACATTGCCATGACAGCCTGTGCTTATTAATGTAATCTTGCTACGTTCCAATAGCTGAGTTAAGGACTTCCTTTTGATAATTGTTTTTTCAAGCATCGTCAAGTTGACTGGATACGCTCTGCATGTTATTGCGTGTTTGTATTTGCTTTAAACCTGTCTTCCCAGTATGCATCCTGTGCGATAAGGACTTAGCAAAATAGGTTTCATTCTGTCTTTGTTTATATCAGGTTGGAGTTTGAGGCAAAGTAGGTTCAAGCCCCACGTTTCGATCCTGCGTGATTTGAACGCGGTTTAACACGCCCAGTTATGCCTTGTGTCATATGTCATGATTCCTTTGATGTCTAAATCATCCGACAGGATAAAATACGACCGTGTCATCGGAGTTGGCTGTCTGAGTGTTGAAAGATGACAGATCTTATGTGTTAATTCTAGATTGCATGGTTCTTATTGCGATACAATTCATTGCTCAACTTGTACAGTAATGGCTTGCATCTATATGCAAGCTTGTATTTCTCACCAAAATTATCGAACGTCGTAGGAGATATGGATTCTTTACGTTTGCCAAATTGCACTTTTTACATTGGATTCAATCTGGGCTGTTTTTGTTGAAGGCCGGGCGCTGATTTTGTTTTGTAAGAACGCCCACCTGACTACAAGTACTCATTGATTGGATCTCTAATGTTGCAGTTGCTTTATAATGTTTTGTTTAGCTGGAAGGTACTTTTGCTGCACATTTTATATTGATTGTTGCATCTGGCTATGAACAAACAAGGCCAAATTAAATGGCTATCAAATGCTCATTAGCCATACTTTTTGATGTTCTATAGCGAAGTTGCTACCCTTTATATGTAGGTACAAGCATGTTGCTGATGGCGTATTATTGAGTCTCCTGAGTTGCTGGTCATCCTGTTTGTATAGGCTATTATATGTTTGCATAATTTTACGGTCTCGCAACGTTTTGCCTCATTAACGTTTTTCTTGTTTTGTGCTCTAGATTCGAATAAGTTTTTGCTGGCAAGATGCATTTGATAAGGGATCTCTGTTTGGAGTAGCGAAGAGCAGTAAGTTTCTGGATTGTTGTTAAGTGGAGCCTGGAAAAGTACTGTGTTGATCGTCTACTTAACCGCTGTTTCAGAAGTATTTGGGGAAATGCAACGGATTTAGTTTTTTTTAATAGTTTATTGTATTAATCCGCTTCGATGTCTCGTTTCCATGGCCAATATTGAGCACCACTACAGGTTTATGAATGCAATAGCAGTAGTTTGCTTTGCATTATTTCTCAGCTGAGTGTAGTCGCTTTGATCGAGGTGTATTTGTATTCTTGTGTTGTATTTATGTTGTGCCCCGGTAATCCGACTCGATGTATTAGTAGTGCCTTTTGTTTGTGACGTAAAGCTTTGTCATGCGTGTGTTCTTTTGTGGTTGTCCGGCAGCAAGGTTTAATTGCTGCTCGGGACGCCTGATTGTTTCCTCCAGCGAGTTGAAACTATGCTTGTCATTCACAGTCAGGCAGCTTGAACTCGCTGACCTTGACTGTTTCAGTAGAGGCTAGCTTTTAGACGAAAGAGATCGCTTTATACTAAGTATTGGCTCTAGACTCAGACTAGCTAGGTGGAAGCAATACACTACGTATTGGCTCTAGACTCAGACTTGCTAAGCGGAAGTGCTTCCTGCAGCCGATACCTCTAGTGCTGCCCATTACATGTTACGGTAGACATGTTGCAAAGAATGAATTTGTCAACATTTTTGGTTTTTCAGCTCTGAGCAATGGGAACTACGAGAAGTTCTGTGTCCTGTTCAACATTGCGGCCTTGTATTCGCAGCTCGCGTTCACTCAGAACCATTCTACAGACGACGGCCTGAAGACCGCGGCAAAGTACTACCAGCTCTCTGCCGGCATATACAGCCATCTCAAGGACATTGTCTACCCGGTGTTGCAGACTTTGCCTACGCCGGACTTGTCTGTCTCTTGCTTGGCTACGTTGAGCGCGATCATGGTGGCCCAGGCTCAAGACTGCTTTTATAAGAAGGCCTCGACAGGTTAGTCCTATATCTGCACGTTTCCTGTTGTAGGAAGGTTTCCGCCTGTTATCCGGGCCTCGACAACTTAGTCCGGTATTTAGACGTTTCATTTTAACGAAAGGCTTTGACAGGTTAGTCCGGTATTTACACGTTTTATTTCGTGCGAAGGCCTTGACAAGTAGGTCCGTTGTAATGCAAGTTGGTTTGGTATTATGCAAGTTGGTCCGCTACGTTCCAATTTAAATGAAGGTATGGAGATGTTAGTCTGATGCTTGCGCGTTTGATTTCATGGGAAGGGCTCAAAACGTCAGTCCGGTATTTTCACATTTCATTTGACACGCTATAAGGTGGCATTTTCTGTGGGGACGTTCTATACAATCGTTTTGAAGAGCTAAATCGTTATTATATCTATCGTCGATCATATTTAAAAGAAATAACATTCAGCCCAACATGTCAGTCTTTGCTATTGTAAGGTATTTTTAACAAATTCCCCATTTTCGTTGCAAATGCAACAAGCAAAAGGGGTAACGTTAGCGCTTGTACGTTGCGCCGCTATTCGCTCGATCTAGCTAGCCCGTCTCAGAGGAAATCCGTTTATATAGTCGGAAGTGGCAGTCAATCAACCGTCTTCTCGTTAATTCTTTTTCTATCCTTTACCCGCAGAGTAGAAGCAAGCAAGAGCTTGCCTCTCTCGACCTCGTCTCACTTCTAGGTTTTGATGTGTAGCAGTCTATACATGCCTAGCCCCCTCCCCTGACAGATATCTCGAATAGAGAGTGGCTAGGGAACAGATCCAATTGGTGCTTTGCTTTTCTATTTGGTAGATTAGTCTCCATGCTTAGCCTTCGTGTCGTCATGACACCACGCCGCATACGATTGGGTGGAATGTCCTCCTCGTGACCAACGCCTGTCTGCATAGGAACGCCCTTAGCGATATCCCTTCTCGTGTAATCCTGGGTCGAGAAGTTCCTAAGCTAGGCCTGGCGCTGGGAATTGATCCCCAACTTCGAACGTCTCGGAGCCTCACAAGGCGATGGGGGTCGGTCTCCTTGCCATAGATATGTCCCGTTCGGAATCGTTTTTCGCCGGATGCGCCTCCGAGCGTTTCCCATTAGAAGAAGAATGAAAAAAGGAAGAAAAAAAATTCATGCTGCTTCTTGTATTGTAATTGCTCATGAATTCATATGTGTTTCCTGCTTGGTGGATGAGTCTATGTGTAGATTTTTAAATGAACTCGAACGCGTTGCCTGTTTTGTTGGGCAGATCAAATGAAGGGTGGTGTTATTGCAAAGATTGCCATGCAGGCTTCGGATTTCTATCTGGATGCCAGTCGAGCGGCCGCCCATCCCGATGTCAAAGGGGTATGGGATAAGGTAGGGTCTCGCCCGCTATTTGAAATGAGTATGGGCTCTGTTCCGCTTAGATAATGCCTAGCTTTTAATGGCTGGCGTGTGTCTACCTTTACTTTGCCTGACGAGAACATCCTCAATAATCATGTGATCATTCTGATCGTAACCTATATAATAATTCTGATCATAGTTGTTATCTTATCTGGTCATAATTCTTATCTCGTCTGATCATTATGCCTAGGATAATCCCGTGTAATCCTGATGCTGCTTGAACATTTTGCGTTTAGGAGTGGATACCTGTTCTTCAATGCAAGCAGGCGTATCTTCTGGGTGTAGCCGAGTACCATCAATCGACGGTTTCCAAGTCCCAGGGCAGCTACGGCGAAGAGGTTGCTCGGCTAGCTGTAAGTGCCTTTAGAGCGTGTTGGTATACTTGATGGCTACTTGATGCCAATAGAAAGCCATGTGGCTAGGCATCAGCACAGTTAGATACATTTTATTGTACATTGATTGTTGAAGATGTACGGCATGTGTTTCGTTAAGTGCGCACTTAATTTTTTCCTAGAAAATTTGTTCTTGTAGAGGAATTTTTAAAGATGTGTGACATGTATTTTCTCGAATGCACACCTATCTTCTGAGATTTTTGATTGTTTTTTCTCTCTTTGATTTTAGAAAGCCGAAAAGGCATTAAATGACGCCATCAAGAGCGGCGGAAACTACGCCTCGTCGGAGGTTAAGGTAATCTTGAATTAATTTATGAAGCGAGATCCAAAAGAATTCTTTATTTGTTTGCACTCCATGAAGAAGAAAAAAGGTTTATCTTTCGTTCCTTTTTCTTAAGAATTTATTGGCAACGGTTTCCAAGGCTCACCAGCTGGCAAAAAAGGACAACGACTTTATCTACTTGGACAAGGTGCCGAGCAGCGACTCGCTTTCCGCAGTTGGCCGTGCCGCGCTAGCGAAGCCGACACCTCTCCCCAGTCCTCTGTCGAGCAACTTCAAGGACCTGTTTGTCAAGCTCGTGCCGATGGCCGTGCATCAAGCCATGGCCGTCTATAACAACGAGAAGGCCGCTTTGTTGAACCGAGAAATTGGAAAGCTTCGTGAGGCCACGCAGTTCTTGAACGGGTGAGAGCGCTTCGCCGGTGTTCTAGTTTACCGTGCCTACCGATTATATCATCGGTTCGACGCGCCTGCCGTCGGCATTTCGTCAGGCGTTAACTTTTAAGGCATGATTAGTAACACTGCTATGCTGGCTTGTGCGCTTTATCTCTTTCTAAGTGGGTTTGACTCGCATATGCGCTCAGGTTGGTTGTTTCAGCTTTTTCAGTAAGCTTCGCGCAGGCGCGATTTTGCACCGCTGACCTGCATTTCGCGAATGAAAAATCCGCTATTTGCGCATCGAAAAAAATGAATCAAGCTTCGAAATTTGCGAAGTTGCCTTATCGACGGCAATGAAATGAAACTGCTCTGATATTATGATTATTTTTTTTCATGGTCTCCTACGAAAAAAAATCTGAGGGTAGGCTCGTGTAAAGCATTGTCTTCTAGCGTGGGGGAAAAAATTTTGAGAGCCATTTTCGACGGCAGCGTGGGTTGGATCGCAGGTCCCTGAATGTGCTGTTCGTGGCACGCCAATAGCAATCTTCCTTCCTTCTTTGAGTTCTTCGAAAATATGTGTCTTCCTAGCGCCTTGCCAAAAACGTCGTGTTTTTTTTTTCTTTCTTAAATATGGAAAATCTTGTAGTCTTTATCCTTGTGGTAAGGTTTCATCTCGTTTCGTTCGTACTACTCGTCTTGCTTCTTTCCTTACTTTGTTCTTAAAATTAATTTGTTGTTTGTGCTTCGCGCGTAGCATTTTGGCATCGCTGAACTTGCCAGCAGCTATCGAGGATTCGTCGGGAAAAAGTGTGCCTGCCTCCATCCTGGAGAAGTCGCAAGCAATCAAGGAGAGAGGAGGACTGGCAGCGATCGATAATTTCATGCAAAACCTTCCTGACTTGCTGCAGAGAAACCGGGAACTGCTAGATGAGGTTTGTGGACTAAGGGCAGGCCGCGTAATTTTCCGTGATATAGTCGGATGTTCTTGCATGCGATATTAGAGAGAGCGATGAGGTGTGGTCACGACACTCTAGGGTGAAATTTCCTTGGATTCATTGCTCTTTTAGAGGCATGGGTGACCAGTGACATTCAAAAGTTAAATGGGGATTAATTGATTAATTGTGGATTAATCCAGGATTAAACCAGGATTAATTGTGATATTATTACATGCTGCTAGAAGGGACATGGTGCAAGCAGCGACATATACGGTGTAACTTCCCAGAATTCATTCTGATATTTATGCTGGGGTTGTTATAGGGAATGGAGAAGGCAACGGCACCTGCGCTATAATTTCCCAGAATTCATTCTGATATTCTTACTTAGGTTTTAGGGAGTTGACTGGGCTACGACATGTACGTTAAAATTTTCCAGAATTCATTCTGATATTCTTACTCGGGTTTTAGGGACTGGACTGGGCTACGACATGTTCGTTAAGATTTACCAGAATTCATTCTGATATTCTTACTCGGGTTTTAGGGAGTGGACCGGGCTACGGCTTCTATGATGTCGTTTTCTGGTATTCATTTTGGTATTCTTACATGCACTGTTAGAGACGGGGGATGGCGCAACGACATCCACTTTAGAAAAACAAACTCCTTCCTTTTAACCAAATTTAAACTAACTCACGTGATATGTCGTTCATGTGTATTGGTCTGGAGGTTGATCTAAGCGCTTGGGCGGGTTGCTCACTATTGATTGCGGTAAATAAAAACGAAAAAAAACTTTGACTCTGGCTAAAAGAAAATCATTTTGATCTTTTCAATTGATCCGGCATGTGTGGATCACAAGGGTATAATCGATGGCACTCGTGGATTTGAGGCCTGCTTGGAAATTTTCATGTTATCTGTTTTTGTTTACTCGTTATTCTTCTAACTTTGTTACTTTTTGGTTCTGGTCTGCGAAGGAGGTGAGTTCAGCAATCGTACAATCGCCAAGGGGTGGTGTGTTGCGGATTACGGGCAGTGCTGTAGTTATACAGAAGGCATGGAAGGGATAAGTAGTTTAATAGGAGGCAATATCGCGTCTCTGATATGATAACAGCTGGAGCTCATGGCAAGTTGTCAAATGCAGTAGCCTTGGTGCTGTGGACTGACATACGTCGAATGGAAGCCAAGGAAACATCAGTTTTGCTTCTGTTTGTGTGTAGGTGTAGGTGTTTGTATATGTGTATGTGTGCATGTTTGTATGTGTGTTTGTCCCCGTCAGACTGACTGCCTTTCTGATGTCTGTCATTCGGACTGTCTGTATTGTGCGAATGGGCTTGGATGGGTGGCCTTAATTCAGATGCTGCTTATATTGAGCTTAAAGCAAGTTGTCAAATGCTGTAGCCTTGGTCCTGTGAGCTGACAGAAGTCACGTACTTGGAAACCAAGGAAACGCGAGTTACGTGCGTGTGGGTATGTGTGTGTGTGTGTTTGGGTGTGTGTGGGTGGCTGGGTGGGTGGGTGTGTGCGTGTATGTGTGTGTGTGGGTGAGTGTATGTGTTTGTGTCTGTCTGTCTGTCTGGCTGTCTGACTGTCTGTCTGTCTGACTGTCTATCTGTCTGTCTGTCTGTCTGTCTGTCTGTCTGTCTATCGTCTGTCTGTGTATCGTCTGTCTTTCTATCTGTCTGTCTATCCGATAATTTTTATTTTTGTGCGTGTCTCTTAGGCATTCCGCTTGATGGACGAAGAGGAGCGCGAAGATAAGTCCATGCGTGACCACTTCAAAGAGAGGTGGAACCGCACCCCCTCCAGCAAGCTAACCGAGCAACTGCGCCAGGAGGGCTCGCGCTTCCGCTCCATCTTGGACAACGCCGTCAACGCTGATCGAATCGTCAAGCAGAAGTACAACGAGCATCACCGGGCCCTTGATGTGCTCTCCAAATCAGAGGTAACTGTCAAGGTTTTCCCAACATTCACACCTAAAGCCCAATTCATTCCAAGCCCAATCGGAGACGCTTTACGCACGATGCAATATTTATCCCACTTGGGTTGCTCTGGTTTGTGTGCGGAGCAGTTTACTTCGACTGGAATTTCCGCGAACCTCATTATGCCCTATTCATGCTTGGGAGACGCTCTACGCATGACGCAATATTTATCCCACTTGGGTTGCTCTGGTTTGTGCGCGGAGCAATTAACTCCCACTGGAATGTCCGCGAACTTCGTTACTACCCTTAGGATTGCCGGCGCATTACTTTGACAAACGTAGGCAAACGCGTGGAGTACGAAGACAATAGAAATGCATGAAAAACCCTTGCGTTGGATTTGGTTTATCGTTCGCGCTAGACGCTGCCTTCCCCAGCTCATCCATTGGTCTCGCCCTTTGGGTTATTAGCCACGTGGCAGTTAGGCTGTCCTATTACCCTCCCCCGTAATTAGACGAGCGACTACGTGTAGACGTATGAATTGGGCACAACTCACGGCACACACTCATCCTAACCTTGGCCTTCCAATTTGAACGTTAGGAGAATGCAGAGCTCCCGTGTCTTGCTTTTTGTAAGAACTTGGAAGCATCGTAGTCGGCTTTGCATGTGTTTCCAAGCGAGCGAGATGCGTCTACAAACAGCCGATCATGGTCGTGGCAAGATTCTCGATCATGGACACTGTGGAAAAGTTTTGAAATCGAGGTTACGAGATCGGTTCGTAGTGTGGGAAGTTGAGTACATAAAGTTCTTTTCCCTATGTAAAGACATAAGGTATATAAAAATATGAAGTATATATATAGCAATATAAAGTATATATATATGTATACAATATATATATATATATATATATATATATAGGGTACTAGGGTTACATAGATGTTAAGGTATATATATATATATATATATATATATATATATATATGTATTTAGATAGATAGATAGATAGATATAGATAGATAGATAGATAGATAGATAGATAGATAGATAGATAGATAGATAGATAGA
>QQSS02150403.1:0-15713 GCA_003687565.2 Craspedacusta sowerbii | reverse complement strand
TACGGAGCATTAATGAGGAAATAAAGACGTTGTTGTTGTTGTTGTTGTTGTTGTTGTTGTTGTTGTTGTTGTTGTTGAGAATAATCATCTACAGTTTTGATAAGAAGTTATCTCTTTCGGAAAGGGACATGTATTTGCGGAATGGCGACCTTTTAATTTCAGATTTCCCATCTTAATTCTGAACACCGAGTCAACGACGCTCATTTGCTTGTTTTGGGGGTATTTGTCCCTTCTTTCTCCAAGTCACATATCTTGAACACCTGTGGACCGGCACCAAATTTTAACTTCTTTTGGGAAAATTTATATCCGCATCTTTCTTTTGCGGGAGAAAAGCTTAAAAAGACCTAACTGATATAAGTTCAAGGTATAAATCTACTTCATGTTAGTGCAATAGCAAAAGAAAAATTTTGCCTCAGCCACAAATATTATACCGCTACGAAAATAAGAACTTTATCTGAAACCTCAAAATATTTAGATAATATCAAAATTGTTACGCCAATGAAAATGAGATCGACAGGAGAGTTTCCGCAATGCAAATGACATTTACATGAAAGGTCAAGTGGCTCCACGAACAAATAAAGTTTGAACACTATGCAGGATTGGCCAAAAGCATGTGTACTGCTTTCGAGCAGTACATTTGAAAGACATGCCGACGTCCTTCAATAGATAATATATATCCATTAAATGATAAAAGCTACTAAATCAACGAGGTCAAAACATTATAGTTAGTAAAAAAAGGAACTTTTTGATTTTCGTTAGGTTTATGAGTCTTTGGCAATGTTGGCAGCGAAGATTTTTGTCCTATCCCATTCAGCTATTTTAACATACCTTGTTTACCAGGCCATTGTAAGAATAAGTAAAAACAACAAGCGATCTAGTTTGAGTGTGTCTGTCAAGTCGTAAAGTAATGAATTCCTAAGTTCATCATCTTCACAATGAAGGTCATTTGCGTACATTTATACAGGTCTCAAGTTGCTCTGAAACTAACTAGATTCAACATTAAAGATTCGAGATTTATCTTGGTATCTAGAAAACAACCATACGTGGTCAAATAAAATTACAACATTCTACATGTGAAGGAGGGCTCCTCGCTAGAAAAGCTAATCGGATTTGAGGACCCCTCCCCTCAGGACTTTATGCAAGAAGTTACAAACCGTACGTTTAGTAATAATTATCCAAAATAAGTACATGAGAATCGCGCGCATGCAGATCACTACTTAGGTAGTCGACATAGCGAACAGGAAACATAACAGACGTAACTGCTTGATTCTGTCTCTCAAACCCCACAGATAAGGACCTCAAGAATTTACTTTAAAGTATTTAAAATTACAACATTCTACATGTGAACATCCAACAATCTAACACAAATCCCATGAAGTCCTTCCTGCGCTTGGGAAGCAGCAATCCTTCGTTCTTCTCTTGAAATACGAGCAGCTGGCAATAATAATAATGCGACTATATATGACTCGGAAATAAATTTTAAAAAAAACTGATTCTTTGCAGATATAGTCTGTCAAAACGTTTGACTGTAAACTTTCGTAGGTGCTAAGACTGATTAATCGATTCAGCAGTTCTGGATCACTTCCTCGTACCAGATCACCGGGAGATGGTGATCAATGAGTCCTCCAACCCGCTCTAAATTTCTCCTTCGTGTGTGTGTTTGCGGTAGGCCGGCGATTGTTTCCAGGACGTCCGAGCGCAACAAACGGTCGGATTTGTCTTGGAGCTCGCCTCCCGTACCATAGTCTTCGTAAGGCGTACCTTATGTCCGAATGCATGAAAAAATACAAAATGGGGTTCAGAGCGGAATTCAATTGAAACGTTAATTGACCAATGGCGTTTACAAGCGGCCCGTGAGATTTGAGAAACTGAATTTCGTTGTAAATGTCCACCTTCATCAAGATGCGATAAATGAGAGTGACGAGCGAGCATCCGATGAAAGCCACAAAAATGAAAGCGATCAAGCGAGTTGCTTTTTGATTTTGACGCACAATGGTAACCCGAACACCGCTACCCAATTTATTCGTATCAAACTGACTCAGTCGAACTAAGCGGCTGCTAAGGAAACTTACTAGTCGCGAATAACAAGTAATCAGTACCGAATAGCAGGCCACGTACAAAATAGGCACCACCCATGTAAATATATTCTCGTTTAACAGTCGTGCTGGTATTAGAATTAGTGGTATTATCCAAGAAGCCGCAAGTAGAAAAATCCTTCTCTTCGCCGTCATATAAGGACTGTTTAATTGAGGTCTTGTGATTTCCCTTAATCGTTCATAGGCTATGGCACTGACAGTCAAACCAGTGGTAGCAAGTAGGCAATCGAGAGAGGAGAAAAACTTGCCCAGAATGCATGCCGGCTCGGCAATAGGACGGTACATCAGAAAAACAGTGAGGGGACTCAGTAAAACGCCGACCATCAAATCAGCAGCCACAAGCGACATAGTGAAGGTATTGGACAGCTTCCGCAAAGATTTCGCGGCAGTAAGTAATAACAAGGCGATCGTGTTCAAACTTGCAGCTGCGACAGATACTAGAACGAAGCAAACGGTGAGAATGGATCGGTCCTTCTGACGGAGGCTTGCAAACGGGCTATGGCAGTCATGCAACATCGTGGCTTTTTCTTCTAGATTTGCTCGCAATGACCCCGCAGGAATAGGTTTAAGAAGTTCAGCTCTTTGTCATTCAACAACGCGTTGACGTATTGATATTTAAGAGTTTGAGAATGTAAACACCTTGAGACTGTGTCACTCCAAATATTGCTTCCTTGAATTGCGTCCGTACCCCATGTAGTCGATACACGCGAGAGTTCTCCGCTACTTGCTTTGTAACAACGTCCATGTGCTGAATAATGAATTCGACCGTACCGGAGCGAAACGTGTTCAGTCCAAAACGCGGAACATGCGCCTCAGAAACACGTGCTGCGCGGTTTTTGCTGAATCCTTTAGCAACGGAACTTAGCTCGTACGTGTGTGCCCCCGTGCAGATGCAATTGTTACAGATTAGAACGAACATCCGGACCAAAGCTTTTATTTTTTGTTTCTACTTACTCAATAATAAATACAATCATCTATTATTGCTTCGTCAGACTGCACGCAGTTGGAGTAAATATGTTACTGCAATACAATTCCTTGAACGGTTTGGCTTTTTCTTACTGCCAAATGCGCCTTTAGTTTCCGTATTTTATAGCTTACATAAGTTGCTTAGGTTACATAAGTTACATAAGCGCCCACGCATTCCTTTTGGTAGTCAGAAGCAACAGTTCCACTCTGTTGGCACGCATTTCGAAATCAAAGAAATCACCGCTTTATATCTCGCTTTAAAAGAGAGACGCAGAAGCTCTTAAAACCATAGCTGATAGAGGTTCACAAAATTATGTAACGATTCTTCGGCACGAGGAATACTTTTAGCCTTCAAAAAAATAAAAAAAATAAAAACTTGGGGCATGAAAATCCCAAGGCGGAAATTCTGAGAGTTTGGGAACTTCACGAAGAATAGCTGTAGTGTAATCGATAAAGGTAGACAAACGAACTTAATCTTACAACAAGCACTTAGCACGAGGGTGCTATCATCATGTTCTACAGTTGTGGCAGTCACTGCTGAGGTTGCCCGCGATGAAGACTTCGAAAAGCTCGGTGTTTTGCTGTCCGTGCTAAAATTCTAGGGACGATTTTTTCTCCTCTTTTTTTCTCGAGTATGTTGATCAATTTAAGCCCCTGGTCTACGTCACGATGGACTAGCGATTTTCTTGTCACCCTGCAAAGAGCCTGTTACATTTTCCCTGAATTCCTATGCGGTAACATCACGGGTTTCTTGAGTCAAACAAGCCGGAAACATCTGGTGAGCAAGGTGCGCGATTTTAATGATATGCACAACTGCTTGTACCAACAGCAACAGCGGTTTTTCTCAGAGCGAATCCATGTCGGCCACAAGGGTCCGTGCTGGGAGTTCAAAGCGATTGCATTGAAACTGATAAATCTCCAGGCTCGAACTCGCTACGTTCCCGTGGAACCGCTGATGAGAACACGTGTCTGAATCACGAGCTCGGCTGGGTATAACTTAGGTTTGCGATCTTCCCTCCGTTTGCAGCTATCTTGTTCGAGTACCGTGCTATGAAACGCGAAGGCCATGCTTCATTTTGAGTTGCTTTGGGGTCATTCTGAGCTCATCCTGGGCTCCATTTTGACTTTTAGCTTAGCAGAAGAAGTTTCCTGGAAAACTGGAAGTAGTTTGCAGCATTACAAGGCAAAATATTCCCATGAAATAGCATGTAAGAAAATCTGCAGCTATTCTTAGGCCTAAGCACGATCGCTGCCATGATTATTTTTTTAAAGCTCTAAATTTCCATGGTAACATATGAATAGCAAGCCCAGCAAGCATTAGATTTAGCAGCTATCTAAGACAAAATAGGAGGTTAAAGCAACCCCCCGCTCCTGAGAGTTTGCTTCAATCTAAAAGTCGTCTCGGGCTATGTTTGCGGGGGTTATAATTTTATCTACACGACAGAAACTTAACCACAACATATGAATAGACGCACTCGTTGCCGGAAAATTACAGATCGATATGTTACCAGACATAAGCAGAACAGTGATAGGTTTATTTTGCACATGTTCACCGCATCATCTCAAAAGAAATTTAACAGAAAATTCGTGCAGAGCATGGCACCTCTGTAAAAGTCACATCACAGAAACGTTAAGTTATAGACTCACAAGACAGACCATACAGGGTTAACTCCAACACTAGACAAACCGACATAACACCGGTCACAACACAAAGCCTTTTCCAAACTTTTTCACCGCGGCAAGATCAGCAAAACCGAAATAGACGTTTGCAACGCGATATGACAGACAAGTACTGGAGACGTGTGGCACATGGAACAGCGCTATGGTGCCTGACCATAAATGCTAAGTTCACAAGCCCCAGACACTCAAGCAACTGCAACGGAACCTCACGTACCGATGGGACCACTACAAAGAGTGGGATAAGAGGAAAACACCCACCCTCCATCTACGAATTAGAAGCACAAAAGCCATCCGCAGTTGAAGATCCGACATTTACAGACAAGACAGACGATAACAACAACAACAACAACAACCACAACAACAACAACAACAATAACAACATCTTTTCCCAAAAGTGCGCATAACAATTCACAGAAGAGTTATCAAAATATGTCATGAAAAAGAATCACACAAGACAGATGGGAAAAACTCCAGCAACGAGGAAGACAAAAGCTAATATAGAGCAAGTCACGAAAACGTCGAACCAAACCCAATGCACGACATGGCAGCCCACCGACGATGCCAGGCCGTGTGCATGAAGAGGCCACTCTGGAAACAAAAACCGGCATACCAAAACCCGCGAAGAGGCAGACACGGGGCTAGGTAGAGGTTGCTTGAACCGTACGAAGAACAAAAGGCCAATATTATCTTTGACACTTTATGAAAGAGACGGACTGAGAGGACGCAGAACTTACACGGACACCAACCCTTTTAAAAACAGACAACATGAAGCTACTAAGAATAATTGTCACACAAAACAGAGGACAATAAGAAACTGCAGAGAGGAATATTTCTGCTTTAAATCCCAATAGCCCACCGAGTCGTACAACTGGCAATGAAGGAGAGGGAACGGAAGACATGAAAGGATATCACAAAAACACATACTCAACCACAGCTTAGATAAACAACCAAATGCACGATGTTAATAGCACACGCCAAGAAAACAAGACAGGAAGAAAGTAACTGTTCTTACAAGTTTAAAAAAGAGATCTAGAGTGGGAGCAGCTTGGTCGGGGATAGGTTCGCTGAAGTCTAAAAAGAAGAGAGAACTGAAATAGTTGTATTTAATAATCTTTTCGTACATTGCTGATACTTCCACTGACTAAATATTTTTACACGAGTTTATATACTGTTCCAGGAAGGAGTCGTTATAAACAGCGCGTCCAATAAAGGAGCACGGAGTTTGTGTTAAGGGGTCTCCCTGCTCACTTCCTCCTGCTTGACCCAGCTTGAGTTGGGCCCAGACACTTCCTCATGCCTCACATCATGGGCTTTCTATGACAAGCTTGATAAGCAGTACTGCGTGTAAATTGAAATGCGACAATTGACAAGTCAAGTAAGATAATAGCACTTGCTTTCATATTGCCATACCATCTAATACTGTCTGTACTCCACGCTTCCTGTAGCCTGCCACACGCGGTGGGTTAGTCAGCGCTTGAATAAAGCCGAAGGTTGCCGAAGATGTCAAAGTAATTGAAGGTTTTGGTATGCAGTCTCATGGCTGAACTTGTGCGGCCACTCCTCTGTGAACAGGTTTATGACCTTTTATGGCCTTTCCTCTGTGCTATGGAGGGTGTAAATCTATCGTTTACTCCTCAATAAGTGGTTCATTGCGATTGGTCCTATGTGTCGAGGTTCGCTTTATCGGCACTATGTCGAAGACGCTACAAAGGAACTCAGAACCGAGAGTGAGATAACTCTTACTACTACTTTTAGTTTTATTTTACCTACCTCAAATATATTTACATGTTGTATTTATACAGGTCAAGCAGGAAGTCGTTCTACATCAACTGCCCAATGGAAGGAGCAGGGTGATTAGGGTTGAGGTCCATCCATGCTCACTTCCTCCTCCTTGACCCAGCTTGAGTGTATTCCGTCCTCGACCCAGCTTGACTGGAGCCCAGCCACTTCCTCCTCCCTTTCATGTATTCACTGAAGCCCAGGCGCTTCCTCCTCCCCTTCGTCTGTTCACTGGAGCCCAGGCGCTTCCTCCTCCCTTTCATCTGTTCACTGGAGCCCAGGCACTTCCTCCTCCCTTTCATCTGTTCACTGGAGCCCAGGCGCTTCCTCCTCCCTTTCATCTGTTTACTGGACCCCAGGCGCTTCCTCCACCCTGGTGAGGGAAGGGTGGATACTCCAAGCGTTCTCGACAGTTATGCTAACATGATGGTGACCGGTCTGCAGTCGTTGCTCATAGAGAAGCTTTAGCTAGCATGTTATTTATTCATTTGTTGGCTAAGTCTGACTATAACGCAAACCCAAACTCGAACCATAATACTAATAGTAACCTGAAGCCTAACACTAACCCTAACCCGTTCCTTAACAAGCTCCAGCAATCCTCTTGCAATTGAGATTTTCTATGAAATAAGAAAATTTTTTGGGCCATTAACTTCAGTATCTTGACGGGCAGCCACAGCCACTTTGACCTTTGCGTCATGTCGGCATGATCAATCGCAGATTCAGGAGTAAATGGTAGCTTTACGGTATGAACATGTTTACGACAGAGTTTCGAAGCAATAGCGATGAAAGACACCAGTCAACGAAGACCACAGCTGGTTTAAGAGTGAAAATGCCCAATACCATTCAAAGGCGAACCCATCTGAAGTGAATATAGTTTGAGCTAGGATAAAGCTCCAATCACTCGCCAGACTGAGATTAAAGCTCGTATCCTACAAGGAGAACATGTAAGGAACCGACAAAGGTTCATACAAAACCCTAAATGACATTAAGAAAGCACGTACCTAATAAAAGCGCAAGTGTACGCACAAAACGACGTTGCTGAAATTCTGGCTTGGAGTTCCAGTGTCGATTTAACAAAAATGGAATTTTTCAAAAGCCTTTGTGGTATCATAGTAAAAGAACTAGGAAAATAAGGACTTGGTCTATGAAAAAATTTCCATAACGCTACAATAATCTCTTTACAATAGGGGGCCATACCTTACATTACAAATTTGACAGCTATCCGGGCCGCACCCTGGGCACATGTCGCGATTTGGGAAGAACTCCAAGTGAAAGTGATGAAAGTAACCGATGTGATGTGGGAAATCATATCCCAGGATATATATACATATATATATATATATATATATCATATATCATATCTCAATCATATCTCAGCAAATGATGGGATGCGTTCCCTTATAATTGAAGTACCTGCTTCCAGCGTTTGGTGGGGCTCGCATAAAAACATGTTTCCCGTCAATCACCCCGTAGCAATTGGGAAGGTTCCTTTTTTTTTCAAATTCGTGAGCAATGATTTCCCACATCGCTGATAGGGTACTTTCATCCCTTTCACTTGGAGTTCTTCCCAAATCGCGATACAGGTTTCATTTATTAATCCTATTCCTATTGACTTGCCGACACGGTAGCTGAATACAATTCTTTTCGTAGAATCTCCAGTCGCTAAGAACCTGCGCAAGAAAATTGCAGAAAGTGGATTTTAATACAGCTTTCTGCATTACCTTTAGAAGAAGTGCTCAAAGAAAAAGTGGAAGAACGTCAAGGCAATTGGGCAAAAAAGTGGCTCCGCTGCGGGACATTAGAAGCGCGATAATTTGTTTATGTTCATGGAATTTTTGGAGCTCTTTACGGTCCCGCGAAGTGGGTAAATGCAACATATTAGCATGCAAATGCTATCAAGTCAATGTTTAATTTCTGGTCCTTGCACTGAGCATTCATCCTTTCCTCTATAATTAGTCTGCCTTTAACTTAGAGAACGTTTTCCTTAAACATCAATATTTCTTTCTTAACATCCAGCACGAGTGGCAACCTCTCGACAAAAGAAGATACAGAGGTCGATGTTGCCTTGAGCAATATCCTTCCCGATGACGATGAGGAGGATAGCGCATCTGTTGCGAGCTCAGAGGCGTCATCACAGATGGCTGGGAAGTCTGCGCTTACATCGGGGGTAACACGTGAAAGTCGAGAAAAAGCATGGAAAGGTTTAGCTTCAAAGATTAGGCAAAGGCTACACGAAGCAATTATTCTTCGTAATAAAATTTGGAAAGTCAAGAGAGAGCATGGAAACTTGTAGCTTCAAAGATTGGGCTAAAGCTAACTGAAGTAATTCTTCTTCCCTATCATCGGCCATTCACGAGAAGTGCGGTCGGTGGGCAAGCAGGGTATGTTAAAATTATTTTGTGGCTACCCTGTTTGGCCAATCTCCTAACCAGCACAATACGACTTCGCCGTCTGCTGGGAAGGTCTTCAAGAAGAGTGTCTCCTGGTAACAGGGGACAGTGCGATGTCAGTTTCAGGATCGTTGGGGCATCGACCAGTCGTCCGAGCCGTCCTTTGAGGCCACGAATGGAGCTCTTTAGCTCCTTGAGAGGCTCAAACAACATCCGACGACTGGCTTCATTTGCTGTTACCGACGATCGAGGGACTGCGCCTCCGGGGAAACTCCTGGCGCTTCACCAACCAACCAACCAACCAACGATGACGTCGTTAGGGTGCACGTTCGTTATTAATTGCCAGCGCTAGCTTTTGTATTAGGGAAGACGTAGCGGAAGCATTTGACATACCTAATGAAGCAAAATTTGAACACACGTACGTACATGGCAGACGACTGCGAGATCGATGTTAAAATTACCAGGCAGCGGTATTTCATGCTGAAATATGTAATGAGTAGCTCATGATTTGATGGCATAGTGTGGACGAACAATGTGGTCCAAGGACAACAACGTGGCACAATGGACTCCAGTGTATACGGGACTGCCATCACCAAAGCCTTCAGACATTTTTAGACCGCGTACGCGGCGACTTGCATAAATGATAGGCCACATTCCTTTAGACAGGTACGAGAGTCGCTCATCCAAGAAGAAAAGCGTACCATCAGCTAAATGAGCGCTTCCAAAGGGCCGTTGAACCCTACGGAAATTTTGAGATACTTAAATCGATTGTACATTTGTCAAGCTTATAATTTACATATCCTTATGAAATGATAAAATTGGACCTGGGGAGGAGTTAAGACCGAAACAATAGATTCTAGCTATTTCGCGATTCCATGATAAATTTTTTAGAAAGCAAGGCGACAAAAAAAAATTCATCAATATTTGACGATACAATTCACAGGTTACCATTTAAAGGTTCTCCGTCGCCATATAAATCTTTCATGAGCTTTCGTTGCTCAGTAATCGTAATGTTTTAAAATAGCAAACCTTAGCAAAGGGCGGAATGGCTTTTCAAAGAACTTGCTTAGACGATTTGTTGTAAAGGCTACAGCGGAACAATTCCTCCATACGCATTTACTGACTTTTGCGTTTTACCAGCCAATTTGGATTACGTTGCACAACACTGTAGTTCCATTGAATTCGCCATGCCTTGTCGTGACTTGGATGAGTTAACCTGCGATGCGATGACGTGGGATGAGTTGACAAACCTACTTTTGTATTATCATATACATAGCCACACCTTCGAAGTCGAGCTAAAGCAGCTTCAACTAAATCAAGTCTGACTGAGCGTTAAGTGACTTCGCACCATAAATCTGCCAACTCACTTAACGTACAGTCGGACTGGATCTACAAACTATTCTATTCTTATGAATTAATAATAGAATATACTATATAATCGAGGTTCACCACGACCCGTACGTATTTTCACCGCGACCCGTACGTATTTTCACAACAGCCCGTACGTATTTTCACCACGACCCGTACGTATTTTCACCACGACCCGTACGTATCTTCACCACGACCCGTACGTAAGTTCAACACGACCCATAGGCAAATTCACCGCGACCCATAGATAAGTTCACAACAATCCACAGGTAAGCTCATCACGCCTCGAAGGTAAGTTCGCCACAATCCATAGGTAAGTGTACAACGTCTTCAAGGTAAGTTCACCACAAGCGATAGATAAGTCCATCCCGTCGCAAAGGTAAGCTCGCCACAATCCATAGGTAAGTTCACCATGTCTCTAAGGGTAAGCTCACCACAATCCATAGATAGGTTCATCCCGTCGCAAAGGTAATTTCGCAACAATCCATGGGTAAGTTCACCAAGTTTCAAAAGTAAGTACACCACAATTCGTAGGTTCGTTCAAAACGACTCGTAGGTAACCTCACCACGGCCCAAAGGCAAGTTCACCACGACCCGTAAGTTTACCACGGCCCACAGGTGAGTTCAACACGACCCATAGGCATTCTCACCATGGCCCAAAGGTAAGTTCACCACGACCAAAAGGTAAGTTTAAAACAATCCTCAGTACCTTGAGACCATCAGTTTAGGAAACGTTTTCTGTAACCTGCTCATTAATGTCGCCCGTTCAACTCGCTTGGAATTCTAGCTACCGCAAACTGACACTAACAATGAGACAGTCTTTCTAGCGCCATGTATATTTACCGTGTAGCGGGTTTAAATATATGACCGACCGACTATAATTTTTTCCAAAATAAAACCCATGGGCTTCGGTCGTTAAGGAGCAAGGCTGCATCCCTAAACATGTTTTTATTAGAATTTCTAGTGGACTGAGCGAAGAAATTCAGATGGAAAATGAGTAATTGGTGCAGTATTATCTTTACTTAGTTGGGGCAGCATTGATTATCTTAACTATGGCCAACCTTGGTGAGTACTGACCTCCTTATCTCCCTGAGGACCCTTCTTGATTCCTGTTAACGCGGCGCTTGACTTCGCGCCGCAAATCCCTGTGGGAACTGGTCACGTTTTTGTTTTCCAATATACATCACATTTTCAGTAAGTGAGTAAGAGAGTAAGTGAGTAAGTGAGTATATGGACGGGTCCGTGTTTTACTCCAAGGCTTACACGCCGCCGTGGCACGTTTCGCTGCTTTACCTTTTTGGCTTTATTTCTTAGTGAGTGTTATCCGGAGAGCGTTGACATTGTTTGTATACAAGCCTGCATTTTTTTCGTTCTGGTCATTGGACATTATCTCGGAGCATTATGTGAGAGTGACAGACATAAAAGAAGAAGAGCAAGATGTCGGCGAGGTATGTCAACGTTTGAAGTTTCTACAGGTAAATGTTCTTAGATTTCAACTTATGTCGATCACTTTGGGTGAGTTGGTGTCTTATGCTGTGAACATGATTCAATTTGACGTTTACAAGTATGACGATTACTTTCTTTCAGCTTTACTTTATCATGTTACAAACTTTATATATTTCCATACTTTAATTTTACGGACGTACTCAGTGAAACCGTATGCCGTTCCTTTATCGTCTCCTTTGATGTATCTGAGTGCGTTTAAGCATCAGGCGGCTACAATTCCGTTGTCTATATTTATTCCTATTCAACCAAAAAAAGGGCAAACTGTGCGCATGAATGTACATAGATAAAACACAGGTGTCAAGAATTTAAATCTTTCTGACTTATGAAGGCCAAATTATTCAACACTTCACGAAGCCTGCATCATACTTTTGACGTCAACACTCTGCCGGTACATGCATTGGACATGGAACTCAATAAAACCGAGCGTATACGAGAACAGATCAACAACAACCAAGAGGCCATGTGTCAAATAATACTAGACCGTCACGGAAGGTATGGAACTTGCTTAGATCTCTAGTGCGACGTTTGAACCACGCATGAGAAACCAGCCGCTCCTAACAGACTGAGGTCCTCTTCATAAATTGATCCGAATTGAAGTTCACATTTAAATATCAACCTGCTCGCTCGGCGCAGTCTCGAGACAAGATAAACAAAATCCAACGGCAAGTTCTTTGTTTCCTCCATGGTAACCACACAGGCAGCTGTCTGCATGACAACTTAGAAGAGGGCTCATAAGGACCTGCACGTCAGCAATGTTTGAGCCTTCTCCACCGGTCCAACCAGTGCAACTGCCGAGGCAGCCTGCATCGCTGGGACGGCACAATCATTAGTACACAAGAAAAGCATTTTCATTACGATTGTGCGACTATTCGTACCTGAAGCGCAGATGACCAAGATTCATACGAGCGTTCGTCACAGTCAACGGTTCTGGGACGCTCCAGCTTGCGAAGCCACAGCGACATCTCGGCTACTGAAAGTTTGAAGGGTCATGGCAATTGCTCCGATTCTCGACAACACGCTGTCTGAAGGCGCTTCATTCTTTGCAAGTTCATGCAACCTCTGTGTCTCCCAATGCAGGTTTGCCACGATCGAGTCAAAGTCTTTAGCTTCCTAAGAAGATATAAAAGACGAATAAACCTCCAGATAATTTCGTAAGTCTGACCAGATAATTTCGTAATTTCCTGTAAGGCTTAGGTGTGCATATCCAAGATTAACACCTAACTCGGCAGAGGGTTTGCGAAATAACTGGCCAATATGCAGAACATTTCTACCTCGATAAAGCTAGAAACTTATCGCATGATAATGAACGTACTTGATAGCTCGCATCTTTCGGCGTCTTCTTGGATTCCATGCTGGCAGTCTAGAAAGACCAAGCATCCGTTTGCAAATTTGAAAGATACGTGTGTACATGTTTCGTATTTACGCAAAAGGTTTTGTAAACTGGCATACCCGAACACCAAACGAACCTAATTCATTCTCCGCTCCCATGACCTCTTCCAGGTCTCTAAGCCATATAGCATGCTACTTCATCAACCTCCTTTTACATCAGCCGTGTATCAGATGATAAGCGTTCTCAGCAAAAACCACAACTTGACGCTATCACCTCAATAGCAGCAGTGCCCAGAAAATATACAATACGTACCTTCAAGGACGGGGTTACTGTCGACGGGTCAACGCCGAAGAGAAAGCCGTATACGTCATTGGCTAGATCTTCTGGAGCTGGAGATCCGTCCCTACTGCACGGTACCTGCAGGAGCACGTTAATCATGAAGGTGATATCTTATCCTGCCGCGGGTGGGACACTTCTGGCGTAAGGTGCAACGCTCAGGTGTCTCCGCGTTTGCTCCTGCGTCATTCAATTATTTATCGTCTATACGTCCTATCGCGTCGGTAGTGTTAAACGTTTCGATTTAGAAGCTCTTTAACAAACGTGCAATTCTCTTGTTGATTAGAGTGTTCACGTCTCCTATGTGCTTATACCGGTCTCTTGTAAACTCTAACTTAGTTGAGAATGACCATACATGTTGTTGAAACATGTCCTGCAAACTGAAAAGCGTATTCCTTCTGTTGAAACTTATAAGCAATGCTTAAATGTTCTTTCTTACAACGATTTGAATGCTGACGCGTTTTAATTATACTTTCCACAGCATTTGGCTATGAGACTTGAAAAGAGGGTTGCAATGGCCGAAACATGTATAAAAAATTGAAGCGATTTGTTTTCATCTTGAAAGTTGATACTTTAACTTGAGGTTGTTTGAATTTGCGGAGGCAACTAAGGACAACGCTCCATGGGCGAAATAGCGCGGGCAGATGTGCACACAAAATATACTGACTCTTTCATCAGCAATAAATACAGAGGTACCAACGGCTATAAAGTCTAGCTGGTCAAAGCCTCGTCACTAAGGTTCACACCTAAACGCATAGAAAAGGAAAGCAAAATACCAAGATTTCACCTTCTTCAAGAAGTTCGTGAAACTTTTCCTATGGGATGTAGGCAGAAACTGGCCGACGGACTGCGAGTAAACGGTGACCTAAAAGGTATGAATGCTTTTTTCTTAATGCAAAGAGGAATTGAATAATAGCAAAACCATTTCTCTCCACGTGCTATGTAAGTGTCCAAATCATTGCCTCGTCCCATATAAATTTTTAAAACAAATCCTATAAACTAAACTCGCACAATCCAAGTACGATAATGGAGTTCAGAAACAACGCCTGGAAATCAGTCATCACACGCGACTTGACCAAGAACGAACGAATTCTGATGCTTGTCAACGTGGTTGAAGATTGAGATACGAAGTCACGCAGGAACCCATTGCGACTGGAAATCAAGTCAAGCAACACCACGAACAACGAATGCCGACTCTGTGAAGCAGGTATAATAAAAGGCTCACCTCGGCAAACTTTCTTAACGAACTCATCGCCTGACTTGAAATCATCCACGAATCCTGACTTAGCAGGTGTCGAAACATGACAGCGAGAAAACCAAGACAATCGCGCTAGAAGGTAAATACGATTGATAAGCACACAAAGACGCACGCTCAAGCAACATTCACTTGCTGCCACGTTCATGCGCACCAAAGATCAACACTAGCGCACCTCTGACTTCATATCCGAAAATCAAAATAAATGCCCAGACACGTACTTGAATATCGTCTGGAAACTTGAACGAACGCAAACGCTTCAGCAACGAACAGGTAATCAACTTTAGTGTGAGCGAATCGGAGCCTAAAAGCAGTCCCTTTAAGACAGACATAATCTAAGAAGAAAAAGAAAACTGCGATACGTCAGTATAAAAAGAGGAAACGCATGCACAATACGACCAATAGGAAAATGAAGTCATAAAAAAGCCGAAGAGCCGCTAGGGTAACACGAAGACTCTATGAACGTAACACGAAGATCCTATAACCCTAACACGAAGATCCTAAAAACGTAACACACGCGATGATAAAACAACGAGGGATGAAAGCGAGATAACCATGGATGCTCGAGTTCACCCGAGAAGTTGATCACTTCGACCACAGACCTTAATCAGGAAAACGGTCTCCGCAAGCGAGAGCAGAATGCGCAAAAAGCATATCGAAAAGAAAATACTTCAAGAACACAACAGCCAGGAAAATGCATGACCACGCAACGCTCAAACTTCTAGATGGTTATGTAGAAAGATAAATATAGATAGATAAATGGATAGACCGATGAAGAGACAGCCAAAAAAGACGGACAGACAAATAGCCAGATGGACAGATATTACATATATATATATACGTACACATTTTTATATGCATACACGCATATATAAAGTTATACCTAGAGATAGATAGATTGATAGATAGATAGACGGATATAGATAGATAGATTGACAGATAGATAGATAGATAGATAGATAGATAGATAGATAGATAGATAGATAGATAGATAGATAGATAGATAG
>QQSS02150292.1:0-12771 GCA_003687565.2 Craspedacusta sowerbii | reverse complement strand
AGCCATGAAACAAGCTAAAAATGTAAGATACAAACTTACATCTTATTTGCCTTTTCGCCCCTCAATTTTCTGAACAAGGCGAATTTATCTTCACTGCTATGAACTTGCTTTTCAGATACGCAAAGAGTATTGGCAAACGTCCTACGCTCGCGTGTCATGTCTCTGGTCAAAACCGGCGAAGGAGAAGCAGAAATGCACAACTGGACAAACTTCGTAAGCAGCTCCTCACCAGGAGCAGCCGTGGCAGCACCACCATCTTCATTCCCAGCAGCTAAACTTGCACCGTTGTCTTTTTCCATCTATACATGCACAGGTATGCATAGTCACACACACAGCAACTCAAAGTTATCAACGCGCTAGTTACCACCTAAATTTACACGCTCTGCGCAAAAAAAACCTGATTCTTCTTCCCGATTACATAGGTAATGACTTGATTAAAGGAGAAAAGGAAAGTGTAAGCGGCGCCATTTTTAGTGCTGTATCCCTCGGTTTGGAGAGATGTCCGACTCAAATCTGGACACCGTTGACCGTCACAATGCTAAAGGCGAAGCGAAGCCAGTATAACTGTCCACTTCGTGAAGTAGATGGCCGTGCTAAGGCTGATATAAAGGACCGTCTGGGGCACCCGTACGAGAATCATTGAGGCTGCTTTCAAAGAAAGTGACTATAAAACCGCCTTCCACACAACTTGCTGGGGTCACGTCTGATGTTAGTGATCTGATAAATGATGTGGATAGTCTCGACTAGGACAAAGGAGGCAAGCTCTTCCAATGGGACAAACACTAAAAAGAACTTTTCAATCTAGCAGACTAGGGCAAGCGGGATGATGGTCTCAGTACAGGGAGCGCAAGCACTGCCGATCCTGGCATAAACGCTGGCCCGCCGAATTGACGAGGTAGCCAACAATGGACGAGGTAGCAAAAGAAATATCGAAGCTGAAGAGCTGTAATTCACCTGGTCTCGAATGTGTGACCGCCCAGTTTAAGATAATGTTAGGATGACCCTGAACCGAACACCTTGCACGAGCACGACAAGCTCCTCCACAACAACAGATGTCGTATGCTCGAACTAAGGCGGCATAAGCCTTTTATCCTTAAGACTGATGTCGAGCCAGCATTCACGACTTGATTCTTCAAAAAGCCAGGCATGCTGCGGAGGATTGTGCATGGTGGCGCAGTTCACGGCGGAGGGTTTGCACTTAATCGCACCCATGACTTATCGCTAACGGAGCTAACAATCATAAGTGAAGTTAGTGAAGCATACTCGAACCGCATGATTGTTAGCAGCTGCGGCATCTACTTTACAGAAAATGCTTATATATCAACACTTACAGTTTGCCCTAGAGCACGGTGCCATTACTCAACAGTAGTACTTACTACAGTGTAGAAAGATTTTGACTCATGTCAGGTCAGAGATTTTGAAGGCATCGCTACCAATTCTTTGAAAAAGTAATACAGCTAGTAAAAGAAACCAAGTATCGAAATACCAACGACACTAACAGTAGCAGGAGCTGTATATAGCATGATAAGCAGCTTTCAAACTAACTTAAGACTTAAAGTCCTCTCGAATATTATGGCAATTGTAAAACTACCGATAAATGAACATTTGCAGAAGATTTTATTCATGGTCACTATCAAATGCAAAAAGAATATAATTTTATTCCACATTTTATTCAGTTGGTTTCTTTCCTTCCTCCAAAAGAGATATTGCTATCCAGCACACATAAAATTGTGTGGAATAGCATGAAATATACGTAAATGTTACATCAAACATAACTAAAGAACACCTCTGTTATGCTCCGAAAGAGACAGAGTCACTTTCTGCATCAATTATATCCTGATTGCAAAAACAAGACATTAAAAAAAACACTTACTGTTAGTCCAACAATAACATGAAAGGTCATAACTGGACGAAAATAAAGAAGAGAAGAAGGGAGAAAGAGCACAAATAACCATTTACAATAAGTCATTCAATAAAAAAATCTGACCAAATTTAGGTACACAAACTGAGCTAGATAAGATTCTCAAACCCTATTTGACTGCATTTTTTACCAGCCAGGGCACAAGCAGTTTGCAAAATGCCTTCAAGAGAACACCCTTTGAGGAAAGCTTCCAGTGCTCCTGCAATGAAAGTATCTCCAGCACCTAAAGTGTCAATAACCTGTGCAGGAACTGAGGCTGGGCAAGCAAACACAGTAGTCTTACTATGTTCTCTCCTCACACCAGCTGCTCCTTGTTCTCCCCAAGGGCATATTATATACTCTGCAACAACATCATTCAGGTTTATTAAACTTAAAGCTGCTTCAGATCCACTTTGAAAACCCTTTACCTTTGCTACATCCTTGCTTATGAATAGAATATCAGCAGCTGGAAAAAAATACTTCTCCAATGAAGGAAGTTCATCTGGCAGTTCGATTTCACATGAAAGAATAGGTGACTTGCATTTTCTTACGGAAAGCAGATACTGAATCATTTCTCCAGTAGCTGGAAAGCCACGACCTTCAAAATGAACCAAGTCATATTTGGTGAAATCTAGCTTTGTAAAACCATCGAAAGAAACCCATGGTAAGTCATTTGGACTATAGAAAAATGTTCGCGATCCATTCTGCAAGTTAACAATACAAGAGCAAACAGGAAAATGCTTGTCATGGTGGGTCTCACAATGATCAAGACAGACATTAAATTTTCGCAGTTCCTCTAAAACCATCTCATACTGTGGCATAGCTGATAAACTGGAATACAGATCAACAGTCATACCAAGCTGTGATAGAACACATGCAGTATTAGCAGCATTGCCTCCTTTAACCCATTTTTGATGTGTCACATGACTGGCAGTATCTTCAAGAGGATAACGCTCTACATAATCTATTATATCTAAGGCAGTCAAGCCAACTACTAAAACTTTGTGTGCGTGACTGGAAGCACATGTTTTACTCAAAGAAGATTGAGCCATCTAAAATCAGAATGCTGTTGCCAGAAAGGTTTTAATCACATTAATGGTAAACAATTTAAATCACCAGATGTGCAGCAGTGCAGAAAAAAAAAACAAATAATTTTAGAAAACACAGCCAGCACACATGAATTTATGTCTTTTAAGTTCATTTCTAATTTACCATCTGCCAATTCTGGGTCAGCAGATCACATAATAATGTGCATATATTAACTTATATTTTATATGAACCAATATAAACCACAACAATATTTATTATGGATGGGCTTCAAGACCTTCCAACCCACTAACAACAACAGAAACAACAACAGCATTGATTTCCACTCAAGAACCATAAACGTCTAGTAAATGGCCTATGGTGGAGCAGATCAGATCAGCAGAGCAGATTAATAGGTAGCCAACACCAAACGAAGGTACATATTTAAAGAAGAAAGAAACTCCATGCCCAATTTTTAAAAATTTACTACCACATACAATATATGATTGCAATAATTGCAATCACCAATAATATCATATTGCAATCGCTAAGAATATACTAGACACAAAAAAATGATTTGAAAGTCCTATCTTTCTTCTTGCTTCTTCTTATTCTCTCAAAATATTTGTCTTGCTTTTTTTTTTTCAACACAATGCAAGTATAAGGAAAAGTAAGCTGGAGTAAGAAAAAGTAAAAGAGAAAGTCACATGGTCCCAAACACTGAACACACCAGACAATCAATTGGTACAGCCATGAAACATTTTGTTGACATCGATGGCCATTGTGACCATAAGGAGTTGTAAAAATTACGTTTTACAATGCCCTGAAATCATCTTGCACACTAGATCAGGCATATAAGATTCTAATCCTTAGTCCTAAGCAGGTGAGTTATTTTTTATATTCTTGAGTTTCACTTGTAATTCGGAGATGAAATAAAACCATTTTTTAGGACAAATACCCTAATCTTTTAACTCGTTGCATACGTTCGGAATGCCGATTTAGATGCTTGTGGGATATCGATTATGACGAAAAGAAGGAAGGAAACAAACCTCAATATCAACAGTAATCGCATTTACTATCAAATCGACGGCTCAGCTGACAACAGGCACATAAAGATTGCCTTGGAAACGCCGCGTATACTTTGCCGACAACGTAGTAGGCGTTTCCAAGTTTGAATTAAATGGGTTAAGATTATATGCTAATATGTAAAAGTGACAAGCAAACTAAGAGGAAATTTCATTAACGAAGCATGGTTTAAAAAATATAATCAACAGCTTGTTTATGTTCGTGTTCGTAAACATGCGATGCATAACATGTCCCTACTTTGCATTGGCAAATGGGTGAACCTAACATCTCGTTGCTCCATTTCAACTGATCCATTGTTATGATTGCATCACAATTAAGTGAATAAGAATTAATTTATTTTGTTGATTTTTACTAAGAATTTGTAGCAATTAAAAATTGCTAGCCTTACGTACGTTTCGTCCCGGCAAAGGGACTCATCAGAGACCTTTGGTTGGAGTCTTAGCTGGCCAAGCAACTGCTTGGAGTCCCATTAAGAACTCGAAACCCCTGGAGACCTCGAGTGCACCGTCTCACGAGAACATAAGCTCTCAAGTGAACAGTTGCACGAGATCGTCACAGTTATAGCGAAGGTCCAAAAATAATGGTTTATTTCTAAAGAGTGAAATGTTCTTACTATTAAGACGTCCTTAACAGGGAGGCATTGATTGTTAGGAAAGCATGGTGTCCCGAAGAGAGCAACCAACACTAGCTATTTTCGTCGCGATTCAATTTAGTTGATTAATTAGATTTTATCTTTATTTATTTTAGTTATTAAAGTTCATACTTCTGTTTGAGTCAGGATCTACTTTAGAAGATATTTAGTTTCTCCAATGGAGACTTCCATGACTGCGTCTCGTTTCTGCACGTCATTTACATTTCACCCCCATCTCTCTCCCTCTCTCTCCATCCCTCTCTCTCTCTCTCTCTCTCTCTCTCTCTCTCTCTCTCTCTCTCTTTGTGCGTATGGTCGAACAAACTGGTTTGCTATAGAATGCTAGTGATACTTCTGAAAAACTTTGTATTCGAAAGTATTCAACCTACGGATGGACATTTTAACTTTTTGCTGCCCTTTGAATGCTTGATTGTCCGCGCTGTAATTTCACAAACTTTGGTCCTTCGGCTTTTTAAAATTTATCAGTTTTGCAAAGCAATATCTGCTAGTATTTTCGCGTAATAAATTTTCGTGGCAGCTTAACTGATGTGACAGTGTAAACAATCTCAGGGGTATAAGTTGGGAAACGGGTGCGGAGTGAACAGCGACAACAATGACAACAAGAACCTTAATTTACTTCTCAAGAAAGGCATCGTTTCTGAAAAAAAAATTCAGAATATATCATACTGTTCCACCACAGCTGAATGTATAAGAATAGGAGACATCTTTTGTAGACGCGGCTAATAAAATTGAGTTTGCCAACTTGCTCCGTTTAGCGAAACACAAATACATTAAAATTCTAAACAAAGTGTAAAAGAAATGGAAAAGTTCAATTAAATAAAAAACGAATAAAACAAAATAATTTTCGGAAATTTGGAAACATGCGGCTGTTAAAGGATCTGGAGTAATTTGAAGGCGATATTATCACTTATAATCAACGTCGAAATCGAAAACAGTAAATAAGGATAAGACCGCTTGCTCAGCTTAAGACTCGCTGCGCAGGTAAAATAATAAAACTAGAATTATACTAGAAGCATGAAATGACTTTACAGGAAGGAACGTAACGATCTTGCCCGATCTCATCAGAAGTCAATACTTACTAAACATCCACTCAAAACACATAGGAAACTTTGTATTATATCTATATCAAAGTGAGTAATAAACAACTGAACACTGTCAACATTCTGATACCCTTTATCACAGCATATATCAAATCTTAGAAGAACGATGGGCTAACAAATGTAGAAAAGGCCTCTCTCAACGGACAAATTTTGTCTTAAGCAATGCACTAAAGCTCTATTGAGCAACAACAACAACAACAACAACAAATTTTGTTTATTAGGCTTACGAAACTATAAACAACGACCTCGCTTCTCTTCGAAACCATTTTTTTTAATTTAGTATTTTGACATAGTGATGTCACTAACTTGATTATATAAGCTTGCTCATTAAAAGTTAATATTATTTGCACCGTAACGCTCTCGATATCATCCAATCTTTCCATGAGTTGTTGTCTTGAGAGTTTATAGTAGTTGCATAAAAAAAGAATACATTCCTAATAGATTTTGGTAGCCGGTTGTTGTACTAGTCATTCCTAAAAGCATGCAAGCTTACTGTAGTAGTATCTTCGTGTTTCAGTATTTCCTATTGTGAGAACCATAATTAGGAAAGGTAATTATTTTCGGAGCTTCTTGCTGCAAAGTAATATGTTGACTAGAGGGTATCCGCAGGTCACGTGGGAATGGAATAGACAATAGTAGAGAAGGTTAATGGTCTGAGCATCCACGTAGTATATATATACATTTATTTTATATTCATATACATACATATGTGTGGGTGTGTGGGTGTGTGGGTGTGTGGGTGTGTCTGCGTGGGTGTGGGTGTGTGTTTGTGTGTGGGTGTGCTTGTGTGGGTGTGCGTAATAGAGACTGCGTTCTGCGTGCTGGACTACAAGTGGACTATAGGTGGAGCAAATAGAGGAGAAATTATGAAGTTTTTCAAGTATAGTGATGTTGAAATAAGCAAGCAAGAATAACATCACTCCATGGACGCCATCAAGAGCCTTAATCGTTGAAAACTCGCCAAGAACCTAACACTGAGTGTTCCATCACATCAGCCAATATTCAAACCACCCTGCGACGGTGATCAAACAAATAACAACCATGGTCAGTAGCAGCTGTTAGACTTATTACGCGAACAAGCCAAATTCTAAAAAGTCATGGACCTCAAAAACAGACGCAGGACCAGAAATTGGAAGATCATTTGCTTTAACCCTACATACAATCCCGCAGTTGATAGCCATACTGGCCGAAAATTCCCAAACTTGAGCACTTCACAATCGATAGTAAATTTTACAAGATTTTCAACAAATATACTCTAAAACTGTGCCATTGCCGCTTGTCGAACAAAAATCCTTAACCTCTGCAGAGAGCGACAGCGAACAATGAGTAGTTCAACGCAACCCGATTGAATTCTCTTTTAAAAGTCCTGGCAATTGTTTAGAAGGCAACAATCGACAAGATCATCGACCTTTCAGAATAAACATTTTACGATAAAAATGCAGACTATGATAGAATACTCCTTTAAAAAGCTCAATAGGCGCAGTGAAACGCAGCTTGTAAAAAAAGGAACGTCTGGGAATTAAAAGCGAAGTTTAACATAAAATTAGAGGGTGGATTTGAAAGATGTGATATATGGGTAAGCAAAAAATAAGAAGTCATTTACAAGAGGACCAACGCTAGCTAAGCAGGGGATCCAAGCGATCAAGTAGTTGATAGCATAGAGCTAAGTCCAAGATGAAGTCGGTATAATTCTGAGACGATTGTATTGTTTTGATATTTATTATTCTGTTACTTTAGATTTTGGAATTAATGACAAACTGTTCAAATTTTAACGATGTGCCTTAAATGCGGTGATAATTTCTTTCTGAATTTTTGATTAATTGATTAGCAAGGAGCAGTTTGGAAAGATCAATACTCAGTTTACATTCTGCCACTAAGGAATGTCACTAGCTGTTTTAACCCATTTACACTCCTACATTTCATGTTCCGTGGGTTTTTGCACACTATAGGTTGTGTATGTGTACTACCAAAATATATGAAATACAAGATATAGGAGATGTTGTGGTAAGTGCTGCTAAGTCGCAGGATGTTTGGACTGTCTGCTCGGATCAACGGGTTCTGTTCTGAGCAAGGATAATCATTGTCTTTTTCCATATGACATGTAGCTAACTGGATTGATGAGCCGTTCTTCGTCATTAGCAAAGTAAGCGCCAAAACAGTTTCTGCCATAGTTAATACGACATGATCTGAATATAAAGATTCTTCAAAAATTCGGACTACTCTGGAAATTTGTAACTATATGAACGATGTAGTAATTTTTCCGTATGCTTACCTTATGATTTGCGCAAGGTAGGGACCTAAACAAACTTGTCAACCTTGCTGCTTCTGATCATTCACGGTTTCGTTAGGAATTTTTCTCGCTTTAACTTAGCAACACAAGCGGCCAACCGTAGATTGCCAGAGTTGCTACAACAGATAACCGTTGGGTTGCCATGTTATCGGCCGTCCTGCTCTACGAATTTTGAAAAATTGAGAAAAGGAATGGACTTTAAACTGTATGGGGTGATCACGCTTTCCAAAAAGGTAGCCGTGTTTAGTTGTCAGTTTTTAGATCCGAGGCCTTTGAAAACATTTGGTCTTTTTAAGGCTACCATGATATCTATGATATGCGTTCAGACATGACAACGGCAACTATAGACTTCATCATCGAGACAAAGTTAGAACTTGCTAAGTCGTGAGAAAAAAGAACTTACTACTCATAAATACCGATCAATACTGCTGTTTCTGTATGTTCACTCAAAATTTTCTTTTTTTTCCCTTTTTTTTTCGAGTTTAAATACCGCTGCCTGTTATGTACTCGCGCCCTATTGAGTCCCAACTATTCCAGGGATGAACCAAGCCCCCTTAATTTCAATAAACACTTTTTAGTAATGCGGCCTGTGATGTACATAAGTTCAATTATGAGTTCCATGTCTTACTGAGGGTAGGCCTACCTAATCCTCTTAAGCTTGATTAGCACTTACTGTCTCCAGGCTAACTCATCCACTTGATTGACAGAACGCAAAGGTCCGGTAATCCACGTTGGAAGACTTTTTCCAGCGCATATTTTTTGATGCGTCTTTTGTTTGCAGCGTTTAGACTTTTGTTTTGTCCACTAACCATACAGCTTGCCTCGAACGCAGCATCAACCGCAGCATCTCGCTACGCTTTACGTAAGTAAAGTATTTAAGTTCCTAAGTATTTATAAAGATGTGCATATGAGCGTTTGTTCTAGACTCTTGGCACGCATCTCCGGTCAGTGCCGTTCAAGCTACGGATGCAGAAGCCTAAGTTGTAACAAACTGCAAAACTTAATCGGTATATTAAGGACTTTTCGATGACTTGGAGACTCTTAACCAAATAGACTCAACCGTTCCAGTTATTCAGTGTCATGAGAGTGCATTAGAAGTCGACAAGTTAGAGAATTAATAGACGGTTGATTGATTGATGATTGATTGATCGAGAATGAATTCTTGTCCTAGCAATTTAAATGTACGCAGCAGGTAAGTCTTGCCTTTTCTTTGGGCATTTTTCTGAAGATCTTATTCGAAGGCGACCGTTACTTCCATTACATAAATGCGTTCTTCTCGTATTCCTGTCAGACCAGGTTGACTCTCGTTTCCAGGTATAAACAAGCACAAACACACACATAACAAACACACACACACAAACACACACACAAACAAACACGCATACACACAAGCACACACATATACATACATATATATATATATATATATATATATATATATATATATATATATATATATATATTATCGGTCCTGACTAGTTGACACAATGTTGAAAAATATTCAATCGACAAATGGACTCTAAGTTCTGCATTTGCGTATTACAAAGGCTTTCTTGTCTACAAGCACAACCGACCGTGAAATAGTCCGGCCGATCACTGCTTCGGATAGAATCTGCACCTGGAACTTTGACTGGCAAAGTAACATTTAATCAGTTAAAATTAAAAGGTTTATGAACTTGCTTCAACCGAATAGTGCTAAATTAATACTTCGTAACAATGGTTCTTTGCGTCAGTTCATAACGCCAGTGTAATTTCAACTTTAATCACGGTGCTGCCTTGTGTAGGCAATATAATCTGGGAAGTGAAAACCAAAGGCCTAAGCTGGAGGAGAATCAAAATGGCAATAGCGATGTGATTGCCTAAGACTTGCTAAAATCAAAAAGGATAGACAGCTATAATACCCAGTTTGTCATATCCTCGTTAACCAATACCTGTACGGCCTAGCCTACTGAAACTCGAAATTCCTTTCACTAAAATTCGCGGCTCGCATCGCACCCGGTACAATAGCCAGAAACCCTCGGGACCTTTGATTGTTTTTCTTGGTTTCCTAGCTAATAAGAGCCACAAGAGCAAACACGACTGCTATTTTCGCATCTCTTAGAATCGTAGCAGAAATATGTTTGTTCAGAAGATCAAAGCTTAAGGCACAGGTCATCTAGACCACGCATTAGGAGGGTTTCAACAGACTCAACGCAACCGAAAGTAAACCCAGGTGGAAAAAAATATCGACAGCATATGGAAACACCGATTTTAAAGTTGAAAGTCATTAGTATTCCTTTGCATGGCAGTATCGGTTCCAGACTCCTTGATTGCAGTTTAATTAAAAGGTACGGGAGAAGTTGTTCTCGATGATTCACAAACGTGCTGGCAGCCTTCCTTTAACAACCAGTTAAAGTTCGAGACGGCGTGGCAAGAACGTGATTGTCGTTTAGAAGTCTCTTGATTTCTAAGAAAACATATTTCGTAAGAGAAGCGAATTTTTGCTGTCTAGGTAAGTCTGAGTTTTTGTTCTGCTGCTGATGATAAAACCAGCGTAATTGTTGCCAGTTAATTACATAGTTTAGGGTCTTCCATCGTTTGCTCGCAATTCTAATCTTCCTCTCCTCTTCCTCTTCCTGATTCTCACTAAACTCTTGCTTTGCAATGCAAAGTTTCTACGGGGAACCTCTTCATGGAAATATGAAAGTTGATTCACGCTTTTATTACTCAGTCTCTGCTTACTCTTTGTTTAATGTGCTTTAGCCCGGTGGTTTTGTAGCAACAGGACCATCGGATTGCAACATGTGAGTACGGTCGCAATTCAAGAGAACGCAAGTAGGGCTACCGAAGTCTAAATAAATCTTAGGTTTGTGCCAAATGAAACCTTCTTCATTAATGAGTCGATCGTCTAACAGTTCTGCCGACCAATAATGGCAAGCCGCCATTAATTAAAGTCGGGAAAACATTTTAATAGAATTTCATTTTTTTTCGGTTTTCTCCCGGTTTGTTGCAAAGGCCTTTGAATAGGAGTGGCAGAAATTCTTTACGTACGTGCCCACCAAAGCACAAGTGCTTCGGTTTAAGATATAAGAAATCTTTCTTTATCGATCTAAGGTTACCGACTAATGATGATCCGCCATCGTTTACGACGGATTGCACCGTCAGGAGTCATCAAAAGTGCAAATCTATTTATAAATATTTGCTCTGAAGCGCTCATCAAGATTTGCAAAGGCTGGCATAGCCACGAAATTGCGCTTGCTTTGTTTTGTCAATGCTTAACTCTGCATGGTCGAAGTGCAATAACATGGCAAACATCAAGGTTCCTGATACCTGGATTGGGTTAGCAAAGAGAGAAGCGCTAAGATCAGAGCAAAAATTCTCACAAATGTAGCTTTAGTCATAGGTTCATAGTAAGAAGGTTATTTAGAACAAAATAACATAGGCGCGATTGTGAGGTATTTAAACTTCCTAAATATTTCCTTCTCTTGTGGAGATGCAATCCGCTGCAGCTTCAGTATCTAGCCTCCAAGATTTCCTTATGAAGTACGGAGAAGTTCTAATTAACACGTGAAGGTGTTTAAGTAACCACCTTTCACTCATGAAATAATTTATTCAACCTATTCTTTGCAAACGAAGGATTGTCCAAGGGATTGTGATGGTCCTTACAGTCCCATCATCGATCAGCGCCTGCACCAGGCATTGACTGGGGGTGCAGATGACTTTTCAAACCATTACGGGTCAGTGAGCGGCTGCCTGGACGTAGTGGAATAGTTCAAAAGTTTAATGGTCAGTGAGAATAACTGCCAGCCAGGAAGGGTAAAGGTAATGCATTAATTGTTATTCGATTGTTGATAAGTAACTCAGGGAGACCCTGCTTTGCTTTCAAGTTTAAGTAGAAAATTCGTTCCAAAGTTCAAAGCTTTTCTACTCTCTTTCACATGTTCTTTAATATTATTTTATATATCACATGTTCTTTTATATTACGTCTTACTTCCAAAATACAGGCGAAAACTTGCAAACTACAGGCGAATGCTTGCAAATCACAGGCTAAAGCTTGCAAACTCACCCAGCCTTGTGTTTAACAATTAACTTTGTATTATGACACAACATTAATCTTTAAACCGGAATTATTCCACTTTTTTTTTCTTTAAAAGAATGTGCAAAGGATCTTTTTGTGGCGCATACAGCCTTCAAAAGAAAAATTAGCGGTGTGCTTGCTTACTTAAAAATAAATCCTAATATAATGTGAGCCTAATATAATTTTGGAGCTTTGGCTGGACCGTGTAAACCCAGCTCATCTGGTTCGAACGTTGTAACTTGTAAAGTATAGCTTTAACGGATGTCGGTAAATATATACGCAAGGTCACAGTTATCCACGTTTGCATAGAATTAGTAACAGCTCACATTTCTAAGAAATCCAATATATGCGTAATGTCAAAAACGCTCTTAAAATTTCAGCAAATACGAAGGGAGGTTTGCGCATAATGTGACATGGGCTGTGTTACCCGCCGCATGACTCCGTGTTGACCAACGACACATTTCCAGTACTTCGACCGCACTGAGCATTCCATAGTCAGTCAACAGTCATTCAGTCATCTAGTCAGTCAGTCAGTCATCTATTCAGTCAGTCAATCAGTCATTCTGTCATCTAGTCAGTCAGTCAGTCAGTCAGTCAGTCAAGTCAGTCAGTCAGTCAGTCAGTCAGTCAGTCAGTCAGTCAGTCAGTCAGTCAGTCAGT